>SZWC01005240.1:102064-117834 GCA_023375785.1 Penium margaritaceum
GCACTGCACTGAATGGCACCAAACCGCACAGCAGTGCACACGAAATGCGAGAGAAAACCAGTCACAAGCAGTAGATGTTCCGCCTGCCACCTTGCACAACATTTGTACCATCCAAGGAAAAACAGAAGCTGTGGTTCAGTAGCTACCTCGTGCAGCAGCTGCTCCACTTGCGACCGCAGCTTCCGCAGCCCCTTGTGCACCTTGCCCTTGCCCTTGCCCGCCGCCGCTGCCGCCGCCGCCGCTGCAGCCACCCACGGGCCCTCCCTTCCGAAGCTCGTGCCGCGCCGCCGCGCGGTCGAGGGGGTCAGGGGGAGGCCCCGGTGGACCGCGGCCGGGGACTTCATCTCGTCCTGGATCTCCTTGATGACCGAATCCACCTCCTTCTTCCTCTCCTCCTCTATCCGCTTCGCCTTGCTCAGAGCATCCTGCCACGCCCTCTCCTTACTGTCCTCATCCACAGGCGATCCCTCGGAGGACCCAAACCCCATGGTCCCTGCATACTCGTCCTCGTCTCCACCCTTGAGGGGCATCTGCAGCTCCTCTTCCTCTTCTTCTTCTTCTTCCTCCTCCTCTTCCTCCTCGCCTTCACCCTCATCGTCGTCGTCGATCACTGCTGCTGCCACCACTTCACAATCTTCTTCGTCTTCTTCTACGTCATCCACCCCTACAGCCACCACAACGTCATCATCGTCGTCGTCTTCATCCTCCTCGTCCTCCTCATCCTCTTCATCATCCACATGGCCCCCTCCGCCCCTCATAAGCTCCTCTTTTCGATGATAAACCTCCCACAGATCAAACCCATCTGCTCCTCCATCCGTGACCCCCACGTTCCCTCCTCCACCTACCCCTCCTCCACTGGGTGTCCCGTGCCCCCCGGGGTCGCCTCTCATTCCCAACCCCCCGCCCTCAAGCCGCCTAATGTCTCCCTTCTCTCCAGACCTACTGCGCCCTTGCTCCGCAGCAAACCCATTTGTGTAGGCTGCTGCGGCAGCAGGAGCCACAGCAGCGACCGGAGGCAGACTGTCATCGCTGTCCTCCTCCGACTCATTCACCACATCTTCTTGCAGAGGCGCAGCCGCAGGCACAGCGCCACTATCTTCCTTCTCTCGCCTACTGCTCCTCTTCGACGAATCCCTCGATCTGTGCTTCGAGGAGGAGCTTCTGCCACTCTTGCTTTCCTCCCTTCTCTCAACGGCAGACGCCTCCCCTCTAACCCCACCGTTCTCCCTCCCCTCCTTTCCCTTGTGGTGCCTGTGTCTCCCCTCCTTCTCGCCCCCTTCCCTGTGCTTGCTCTCCCCTCTCCCTCCCTCTCTGCGGGACGAGGATTTGCTACTCCTGCTACTTCTGTGCTTCCTTCGCTCTTCTGGGGCCCCGCTCGTCTCCTCCAATCCCTCACCATCATCTTCCACCACCGACTGGGCTTCCGATGTCGGGGCTGTCCCTCCCCCTTCCTCTTCTCCGCGCCTGGAAGAGGCATGGCCGCGATGTTTGGAAGAGTGAGAGTGAGAGGTGCGCCTGTGTGCTCCTCCCCCCCCAGAGGGCCCTTCCGACTGTCCCCCTCCTCCATCCCTGCGTGCTTCGCCTGCCACTGCCCCTCCTACTGCTCCTGCTGCTGCAACAGCAGCACTTTCATTCTGACTCAAAGACTCCGAAACGTCGCACCCACTGCCGCTGTGCATGGGCGCTTGCCGGACCGTGGCAGCAGAAGCAGCAGCACCACCACCACCACCACCACCTTCGGCTGCTAAAGCAGCCGACTGAGCTTTTGCTTTCACGCCACTTGCGATGCTACTGTTGCTACTGCTCTCTGTGTCCCTTCTACTGCTCCCTTCCTTCCTCCTAGATGGTCGCACCGAGTCCTTGGTCAACGTCCTCACCTTCCTCAGCTCCACCTCCTCCGTCTCCACTTTCTTCTTCCGCTCGGTCATGCTCCGCTCCATCGTCACCTCCCCTCCTCCCTCCTCACCCCCCTCTCCCCAATCTTGCCTCCAGGATACACCCGGCCCCGGCCTGCTGCTGCTGCCTGTCTTTCCCTCGATCACCTTTTCCCGTTCCTTCCTGGCATGTCGCCGTGCACTGTCCTTCGATCGTGACGTTGATGACGTGGCATTGCTTGCCACGTCATCGCCCTCGCCACCTTGCAAGCTCTCGTCTCCGCTCTCGCCATTGCCTTCTCGCTCTTTTTCCTTCCCTCTCCTGCTCTTCCTATCTTCTCCATCCCTCCTCTCTCTGCGGCTCGACTGCTTCCCTGAGCTAGAATGCGCCTGCTGTGATGTGTTCTCTTCTTCCTCCGCCTCCTCCTTCCCCTTCCCACTATCCTTGTGCCTGCTACTGCTGCTGCTCCTCCTCTCCTTCTCCCTGTCCCTGTCCTTTTCCCTCGACCTCTCCTTGTCCTTTTCTCTCTCCCTTTCCTTATCCCGCTGTCGGCCTCCCTTATCTCTTTCCCTTGGCGGCGCCGACTTCACATCCATGGCCTTCACGTTCTTCCCTTGCCCTGCTCCCCTTCCCTCAGTAGCCTGCGCTGCTGCATCCGTTCCCTTGGGCTTGCCTGGTTGAACACCAGGCAGCCAGTGCTTCAACCTGCTTCCTGTCGTGGAACGGGGAGCTTTTGTACAATGGCCATAAGGCAAACCCTAACCCTGATTTCAGCTCGACATGACCATGTGTATCTAGCGGCGTCTAACCATCAAATCACGTCATCGGGACAAGGCAAACCCTAATCACTGAGATAAGCCAAATGTCGTCTCTCTCTCGAACTTGTCTCTCATTCAAAATCAAGGTCGCCCTCAGAGTCGTCTACTGCAATGCAGCAGAAGTTCCCCCACAAGCAGGGCAGCAAACACAGCGCCTCTGAGCGTTGCACGTGGCCAATGTTTGCACCTCTGGGTCAGTCTGGACAAGAACCTGGGAGCCAAGGGGCGGAACGTGACGGGCAAGACTGCCCGTGCTGCCACACGAGAGCGTCGTCGGACAGCAGCCGGACTCCCTGACCTAGCAATGCACTGCCAGACGGCGGTGGCAAGGCGGAGTTTGGGGTGGTAGGGGCGGACGAGTCGAGCCGGCCGCACGTGACGCGACGCACACGACTGCAAGCAGCTGTCGTCGTCGCACACCACGAAAACGGTCGCCCGGCCCACTGATCACCGAGAGTAGGAGGGAGAGGGAGGGGGAGCGAAGGTTGACTGGGAGGGAAAGGGATGGAAATTGGGAGGGAGGCTCGCAGAATCCGGAATGGACTGGGCATCGAGCCCAATAATCGGTGCCAGGGACGGATGCGCCGGAGCAAATCCGGTAAACAGTAACACCACTACACCACACCACCATTGCATCACTTCCTTGCGTCACTGCGTTACATTCGTCACGTCTTGGGTGCACTCTGACATTCACATGCCAGATTTCAGCCTTGTCGATAAGTAGCGATGACTGTCATCATCAGCCTAATATGACAATGTCCATAGCATCATCGACTGGGGGCACATCTCCTGCAGGAGCAGCATAAGACGACAAGAACCACAAAATCTCCTGATGGGGGGTCACTAGAGCTCGAACGTTCGTGCTCCGCGCGCTACTGGGAATGGAACAAGAGGAGAAAGGAGATTCATTAGATGGTGTACAGATAGGGCAAACTTGTCCGAGACGATGACCTGACCAGTCGCCATCATAAATGGCGACGATCTGGACATCGGGGTATGGCGAGCGCCTACAAAAAAAAAACTACCTAACAGAAATGTGACGGCCCGCGATGACCATAAGATTACTCCGCCGGTAAATCGCGTCAGCGCTAAGCTCCGACTTGACGAAAAAGTCTCACATCGCAGGCCGCCCAAACGGCGAGCTTTCGAGGGGCGATGTTTTTCTGCAACCAAAACCACCAAAAATGGGGAACTAAACAGGACCTTGACGATCAAAGTCTCAGTTCGATCGCTGCCAGTGAACTAAAAGCAAACAGTTGCGAAATTTAGAAAACGTGGACGGCCAGAATCGCCCGGGCGTTTGAATGACCGTCCAGCCGTTCAGGTCGGCTTAGAACTTCGAACAGCGTCATCAGGTTTGAGCTTTGGACGGGTCAGGAAGCAGATAGGCTCGAAATATAGCACACTTCCACTGGCACATCACCTCGCATGAGGACAGACAAGAAAACAGGATTATCTGGCCAGTTTATCCGTACAGATATCGTTGGACCATTTTGTTTCGACACCTGCTCGTAAACAGTTGAGTCGCGGTGGGCGCCCCAGCACCCCAACAAGCCAAGGGATTGCAGTCGGCTAAGGTGGATAAATCAGAATTCTAATACAGCAAATTTGAAATAAACATTATTCATGCACGTCCTGTATCCTTCATGGAAACATTTTTAATTCCACCAAGGCAGAAAATTATAATTCAATCGGCTTAAGATGGATTCCGAAATTCAAAATGCAATGATCTACATATCTATAGTAAATGACTCAAACTCTTTATTTTGTGGCGATTTTCAATATGTGGATTACCCTTGTGTTAGGGAAGATTGGAATTGACCTCACCATTCTTGTCAGATTATACATCACGGTGTGGACCACACATAATGTAAGGCTCTATTGAACGAGAAAGCAATCAATTAGCGTGGAATTTGAGATCGTGCATCTCTTGAAAAGGATAAAACAATGATCCACTGTTTCGTCACTAAGGCAACAGGGGTGAATACACCTCTGGTCATAGCTCGTGGCGAAAATCCAGCGCACCACATGGTTGGAGTAGAAATAACTCTTTTCATGCCATATTTTGTATTTATTTTCATAGGCAAGTGAGGAATACTTTGGCGGAGGGAAGAACCATGCCACTTATCTTCCCGGCTTATTCCTCGAGATGGGCAAACACCGTGTGGAGGGAGGAGATGGGTGTAAACCTTCAAAAGCGGAGGGATGGGGCCAGTCACCCTGCACGTGGGAACCTGATTCCGAACCAGCAAACCAATGACATGATTCATGGTCATCCGTGAACATAACGTTCACAACATAATGTTACCCCATGTGTGTGTGTGAGCCCATCCATCTAATGACCTGCTACATGCATACACCCTTGTCAACAAGCGACTCCAGAAACTTCTTCCTCGCATTGCCTTCTCCGACGATGAATTCAATGAAAATGCAACGACCATGGTTATGTTGATGCTGTTGGTTGGCTGGAAAAAGAACGGCGTGGTGAGCAGCGTGTTGTAACGGAGGTGGTTGCCGATGCTTCAGTTGGAGTGGACAAGCTTGTTGTTGATGCCTTGGTGGCAGAACTGGATGTTGATGCAACGGTCGAAGAGTACATGGAGTACCAAGATCCCATTGTAGCAGCCGACGCCCTTGCCCTCACGCCCAAGCCAATTGATGAAGTAACGATCGCACCAACAACATCGTCAAAAGGCCATGTGCAATACATGGATTGGTTGGGCCGTGTGTCCATTATCCACTCAGCGGTGTTGTCGCATCATGGAAGCATGAAGAAATCCATCATGTGGCTCTGTCAACACCTCGGCACTGCAGTGGGACCTCTCATCCGTGAAAAAAACTCTCCTTCCCTACCTTCAAGTGGTGGTACAAGTCCTCGTCCACCATGGTATGTCTGGCATTTGCACCAACACTGACCATCATCGTAGACACACCAATCGATGAGTCTGTGCACACCATCCCACGTGTGCAAGGTGGACATTGCACAATTCCTGTTTCCACGACCACCCTATTTTGAAGCATGAGTTGATTTGTGCCTTGGAGCTCGTGCGAGAGAGGAGAAAACCACAGTGTAGAATCATGTACAATAAATTGGTGACCATAGTAGAGGAGCTCGGAATCACCATCACCCCCTTTGAGTCCCCCAAGACACGTTCAGTCAACTAGGTGTAAGAAATTCATCTTCAGTGAGGTTAAGTGGCCATGGGGTTGTGGACAATCGGCGAGGCTGCAGTTGTCAAAGAGTTGGTTGGACCACAGAAACTCCATGTATTGTCATGCAATGTGTGGCATTTCATATAATCCTCAACAACATCAAATCACTGACGACTGTCAATGCTAACCACACCAACATGCCCCGCTACTTTGTGAATATGACTTTAATAGAATGGTTGAATATGAGACGGGATTTTGTTCAATGAAATCTACCCTACTCCATGAATTCTATTTCAATTACTTTCTTTCTCATTGGATATGTTACAGATTTTGTTCAAAGAGGTTCGAGTTTCACAGAATTCACCGTAAAGTTGTCCAGCGCTCAATTACGTGCACCTCCTCCACTCGAGTGTACGAGGACATGACCTAGCTCACTTGGGTGAGTAAAGAACCATTTGAGGACAAATGTGACCATCCGGGACCACTAAACTAACTCGGAACCTGGTATTTCTATCTACATCATGACTGTTGCGGGAGGCCAGTTCGGCCTTCCCATCTCGCAAAAGCGTTGGGGTGGTTCATAACCACCCCTTCCTAAGCGAGGACAGGCCGCTAGCGAGGCACTCGCACGAACTCAAACCTCTCGAATACAGGGTTCCATTAAAAATACCTCACAATACTGAGTGCCCAAAACATTTCATCTACGAACTCATGAAAACAGAAGCCATACCAGTCAAATCCAAAGACATTGGGCTACGCATTTTTATTTAAAGCATCCAGGTACGTGGGAGAGTTAAATTCCTACCACCACCCTTCATCAACATTTGCCCATTTTGCCACCTACGCACGGAAAAAATACAACACGCTTTCCACGAATTTCCGATGCTAAAACAAATCGCCAATAAGCTTCTAACATGCCTAACGACCTTCTGTGATTTCACACATCCACACCCATCCCTCTTCCATCTAACACATCCTCGCTTAAACTAGTGGCAAACACTTCAATGTATCACATTGCATGAGATGTGAAATGCCGATGCTCAATATCCCTTGGAACATGCCCTCCTTTAAGAAACCCAACATCTCTAATATGCAAAAATATTTCCGAAGCCTTTGAGCAACATCTTAATCTCCATGTGTCCTACATAGCGGAAAGATCGGACAAGAAAAAGTCTGCCATGCTCAGAAAAATCACCCAAGCACCAGCGATCTGTTGAGTAGACAACAAACTACAACCCCCACATTTATCTCTAACACCCACGCTACGTACCATCTGGTTAAGCAGAACGAACCACCAGGGGGATGGGTATCTCCGGGTAACATCCTCTGCTAAAGAGAATGAAGCCTAGAACACCCTCACACACGATTACGACCATGGCAAAAGACACCTTTGGGGTGAGGTTAGTGGGTGGGACTCCCACATAACCCATGGGACGAGGGTCCTGTGGGTACCTAAACTGGTGTGGACATCCACACGGAACACAACCGGTGGCTGAAAGCTCCCACCAGAGAGGTGTACATCCCAATACCCTCAAGGGTGCAGCATAGGTTCCCTCACCTCAAAGGCTTTCTTGGCCCCAAAAAAAATGCCTGCCAGCGGGCGGCCAGCAACCTGCTAACAGGCTGGATGGTGGCGGCTGGTCAGGTGACTGGTCGGCCACCTGCCGGCCAGCCACAAGCCGCCGATCGAGCAAATTGCTTCTTTTGTGGCTGAGAGGCCACGAGGGCCTGGAGGTTGAGACCCATGGCCTCTTGTCCTCCTCGCCAGCCAGGGCCACGGCCGGGGAATGGGTGAGTGGGAACAAGTTCAAATGCCACCCACGATTTCACCCACATTTGGTTTGTGATGGAAATATGCAAGTTATCGCTCGAAAACTGATTAGAATCATTGTCGCAAGCGATTTCACCTTGTATTGACACCAATCAAACCGACAGCCACAAACCCTCTCGTGAGCCGAGGGACCGACAACCTGAAGCTGTTCAAGTACTCCCACCCCTGCCCTGAACTGGCAACTACTCTCTCACCCCACAATCGGACGACGCAGCTTCTCACCAAGCAGTTTCGCCCCGTCACCTAATCTCCATGTAATAGAGCAGTGACGGCCGCTAGGCAGAGATGAATCTTCTGTCAGGCGTGGCTATAGCAAACCGGAGAGTCCTCCAGTTCATGGCCTTCTTGCGTTGAACCCGTCGATCAAACACTGAAATTTTAAACACATGTGACGTCAGCAAATAGGTGGGATTTGACCATGTTCCTACTCACCCATTCCCAGTTGTAGCCAAGAACGAGCGAGGACGAGGATGGAGCAAGCGAGAGCGAGAGCGAGAGAGATACAAATAAGTCAGCATGGAATCGCCATTCGTTCCTCGCACGCAATGATTTCATGATACCGATGTATAAAGATAAAACTGACATTTGTGTAATACAAACCTTGACTTTTCTTATCGGTAAAACTCGTTCAAACTCACAAGTTTGGGGTAACACCCTCCTGGTTTAGGACCTAGAACAAAGGTGTGAGGTAGAAAAAAATTGGGCCTCTAAAGGATCAAAATATTCGAGTCTCCTTGCACGGCCATTTTGCGAGCTCGGACGAAAATTTTCATGAAGGAGCTGGAGTCACAACCATTATAGTGACCTTTAACACAGAACGATCTTTGTGACTAACTCCGTGACGGTTCTGGTGGCTACAAGATAGATAAAATGCTGCCGGCAACTGAAGCAGCAACAGTAACGCCATAGGGGATAGGGCTTAAACATTAACCTTTTTAGCACCAAAAATTACGTTGGAAAGCTCTCAACGAGGTATATTATTTTTTCCAACTTCTCCCACCATCTCCCTTCCCATAGGAGGCTACCTGAATTTTTGCGGGATGGGATGGGGAGTATCCACCATCAAACCACCCTCCTTTCCCCTCATTTTGAACCCCCTCTTTCTCTCCTTGGACCTAAGATTAGAGCACGGATTTTTCCTGCAACGAAGATGTCCCAAAGACTTGAGAAGGTTCGAGGACCAAGGAAGGAGCTGACTGGATATGTTAATGAAGGCCTCCCCATTGTTGTGAACTTGAGGGAGACACCGTCGAGGAGGCGTGAGACGCGCCAAGAGAATTCAAGAGGAGGTAAAGGAAGGCCATAATCCACAACAGAAGAACGGAGATGTGATGGGAGAGTGTGTAGGGTCATAAACTATATAATAGAGCTATTCCTCTCCCCTTCTCCTCATCCCTTCAGTGGTCTTACGCTCCTGTCTCATTTTTCTTGATTTCTTTTTTCCTAGGTTCTATAAGCTTCCAAGTACCGTGAGTCAGCACTTAGGAGTTTAGCTTCAAACTCATGTGCTTGTACCGACCGTGGCGGCATAGAACATATTTTTCTTTATACCACGTGACTGTCCCGACGGTGGCAGCCTAAGAAATTATGAATGTTTACCGTGTGTTTGTGGCGGCATAGAAAAATATAGCTAATCTTCTAGTGACCACACTCATTGTGAAAGAAGAACGGACACCAAGAGAGATGACACCTCTTCAAGGTTGTGAGGCGACTCCTCACAAAGAGGTCATGATGTGCTAATTGCATGCAGTACGGTATGGTAAGTGCTAGACTGTCCAAGAACGACAAGGACAAGGTGGTGATGATCTCACCAAACGCCCTTGGGGGACTCCAAAATTTGGGGAAAGCCATCGTGGACACGGTGGCCAAGCCACCGACAACTGTGCCCCTCAAGGCAATCCATGCTAAAACCAGTGATACCAAGAATCGTGTAGAAGCCAAAAAATTGCTCGATGAGCACGCCAGTGTGCACGTTGACGACTCCCATGTGACTTGGGATGCGCTTGGGGACGGCCACCCGAAAGTAGATCCCAACGAGGAGCACGACAAGGAAAATAATGGAAAGGATTGCGGTCATCATAATTTTCATAAGGCAAATTCGAGCCAATTGATAAAAAACGGCAAGGCATCCATCGATTCAAAGAAGCTACTGATAGTAGTGATGCTGCCCAACGCAGCAAAGGTGCCAAAAGAAGTCACACAAGAAGTTCAAGCAAGCACAAACCAGACAATTCCGTGGTAAAGGCAATTTTCTCCGCTCATCGGAAGCTTGTCGTGGCGACCGTCGAGGTGACAGGGGGACTCAAGATCAACATCGATGATGGAGGAGCAAAACTGCATGGAGGAGTGGGAGCGGATCTCCCTTCCTACAACATGGCTATAATGGGATATTTCCACGTCATCTTGAGCATTGTTGCATAAATCAATTTCTAATTTAAAATGGATATCCTCAGAGGCGTGTATGCAAACCGTACCCTCCTTTAATGAGCAAAGGCGTATGGATAGTGTGAGGTTCTCATAGCTATTGCCAAGGCATTGACGACATCTGAGATGAAGTTCACGTTCGCCAACTTGCTTGTCCACATGGGGAAAAGCATCACTAGCTCTAGCGTCAGGCTGCTCACAAGACAACACGCTGATACAACATCCTCAAAAGTATTATAGAGCGTGATCTAGGTGCGAGGGCAGCAGCGGTTGAAGCATGCTGCAATTGCTGATGCCACCGCAGGTGGTAGCAAGGACTTACCTGTTCAACGATATTGGAGCTGTTCACGAGCATATTTAAAAAAGGCATGAAGCTTACCGACTGGCTAAATTACATGGAGCACATTCTATGTGTCCACAAGGCTTCAATCAACCATTGAGATGACCTTGCGACGACACGACTTGAAGACAAGCTCTTCAAGTACGCGGTCAACGATTGGGAATACAAAACGGCCACACATGGACTGGTAGTCTATGCCGTGGGATTCTTTGTGTGATATCATACACAAGAAGTACAGCTGGAAAGAGGAAGCAATACGAGCATACCACAAGCTCAAGTACTTGGAGTAGCAGGGTCGCTCAAGACTTTCTTTGAGCGACTTCACCACACTCATTGAGGAAGCCAAAAGCTTCACCGAGGTGATCCTGACCTTCAATCACCCAGAGTGCTTGCTCCTGGAGTACTTACGTGATGCTCTTGCCAGTGAGAAGCTGAAGCATAAGACCACAACGATGGAAACGGGACAGGCCTGGACAAGTTGGCGGGCGTTGTGTGTCTATACGAGTGATGTGTACTCAGTAAATCTGAAACACTATTCGGATGCACAGCCAAGTGCATGTGTGTCGCAAGGCCGCAGCATGCACATGGATCTTGCACGGACTAGAGGGATAGCCGGACAACGAGGTGTGACTAAGGGCATGCAGCTTGCAAATCCCCCAGTCAAGAAGACTAGTGGAGAGAAGGCCCCTAACTATAAGCACGGTCATAAAAATGATGAGCTACAGGCAGCACGTGAGTGTTGCAACACAACCTTCTGCGACGGCCACAACCATATACAATATGACCACTTTAGGACTCTATATTGTGAGGCTGCTGGTAGTGGATAAGAGGCCACAACATTGCCTGCAGCTACAGCACCTCATGGGGATGGTGCAACTGGAGGTCACAGGGCTGTGGCTGCAATAATGGGCCCGGCCATGGAAACGGACAAGGTGATTGTGTTGGTTTTCCCCACCTCTGAGTGATGCTATTGGGGACCACTCAAGGGGGAATATTGATCACAAGCTTAGATTCATATTTCCAGTTGAGGATGTAAAGCAATTTGACAAGTTCAAAATCTGTTGATATTTTCTCATGTCTCATTGTACCACAATTTGCACTTACTCATCATCATTGTCCGTAAAACCTTGCGTCTCCAAACAAGATACACGATCAAACTTTCTTAGTGATGGCAACACCAACCACTGTGCAATAATTGTGCAACACAATGACTTATACAAACACCCTCAAAGTGATGAGTTCAATAATGTTCACGGTACCTTTGCTTGACGATTTTGATCATGCCAATTTCCATGACTGGAATTTGCTTGCCGAATGTATACGTAACTGCAAGACATGGACCCGAGAGGGTGAATAATGGGAGTTATAGCATCGGTCGTATCGAATCTATATTTATCACAAATTTGGCTTGCTGTCATCAAGCCTTTTACTTCAAAAGAGTGGAGGCATCATGATGATGTGCTTTATAGGACACCTAGATGGTACTCCTGTGAATGTAATGGTTGACAATGGAGGAGATGACTTCTTTGTTAACCTTAGATTTAACCGATAGGTGGGTCTCAAGTATGAGCCAGTGGATGGCATCGTTTTCATTGGTGACAAGCGTAAAGTATCCATGATTTGCATGTACAAGGTAAATTTTTGCATTCAAGGGTACACACACAGCTTCACGTCGAAGGTACTCGAACTTCTTGACCAGGTAGACATGGTCCTAGGCATCCCTGTGTACGCAAAAACACGGCTATGATGTTCTTTGAATCACAATGTTTGATCTTCTGTAAGGGAAAACATTGTTTTTCTCTGATTTTAAGTAGAAAAGTATCACCGAAACGACTTAAAATCTATGCCAACTTGTCTGCGATGGAGGTCATGAGACATATTTGACAGGGGTTTTGATATTTATTGGCTTAGCTATAGAATGTGGAAAATGAAGTGAAGAAAAATACACCGCAAGAGATTAAATCTCGGTTGGCGGAGTTCTGGACTCCAAGACCCACCTGTTGGGCTTCCACTAGAATGACACATGGGCCATATGATTGTGCTGCAACCGGAGGTGAATCCTTTTTTAGACCCATATAAAAACACCTTACAAAATTGTGGATCGAGTCGAGGAGCTTGACGTACAGTGTGCCAATCCTTTTTGTGAACAAAAAAATGGAGGTTTATGCATGTGCATAGACTACGGGATGTTAAACAAGTTGAAGGTGAAAAAATGATTCCCCTTACTACGAATTGAGGATCTGTTTGACCAAATGTAAAACGAAAGAAGTGTTTTCATCATTGGATTTGTCTCAAGGATACCATCAAATTTTCATCTCGGAAGATGATGTGTCCAAAACTGTATCTTGGGGGCACATGGGACATTATCAATTTTGCTTTAGAGTAACAAATTCCCTTGCAACCTTCCGCGGAGAAATAAACGGAATGCTCGTCAGGTAACCCATTTTTTTCGTCTTGGGTTACCTTGAGAAAATCATGTTTTTTTCCAAATCATTGGAAGAGCACATGGAACATTTGTGCAAAGTCCTTGTGATCCCTTGGGAGCAAACTTTCTATGTGAAGGTGATCAAGTGCAAGTTTACAGAAGATGAGCTCGAATCCCTTGCATACACAATCAACAAGGACGGTATCTGTATCCACTCCACTACATATGTAGGCCATACTGGATTGGCTATGCCAGAAAAATATTTGGCTAAGTAGGTCTTTCCTCGACCTTGCGAAGTACGTTCGACTGTTTATACAATATCCAATGATCTAGGTAGCTTCGCTAACCAGGCTCATGCAAAATGATGTGTACTAGGAATAGATAACTGGGTGTGAGAACACGTTTCTCAATGTGAAGGGACTTCTTACCTCTTCCAAATTCATTCCAATGGTGGAACGTGCTATATGGTGACAACCTATGGAGATTAAAGCAACCGGCGAGGCTGTTAGGTGCTTTATGGCCATTAAAATAGCTATAATGCGAACATTAGACCCTTCCATACCTCAATGATACCCACATCAAGAGACTATCGTTAACAATGGTTTCATAGACAGAATCCTAATGAGATATTTTGTGGATTCTTGGTTTCAACACTCTCGGAATCTAGACAAGTACAGATTGGTGGAGGCTGCAGGAATTTACTGACACAGAGAACAAGTCGTACCTGACGTCGGAGTCCTTCCAGGAAAGATAATCTCCGAGTTCCACGACCCGCCGGTGGCATGTCATGTGGGACCTCAGAATACAGGAAAGGCACTATCGGACCACTATTAGTGGCCAGGAAGGAGTGTTCATGTCCGTACGTATTGCATGGCATACAACCCATGCCTTTAGAACAAGGCTAGTAACAAAAAGTCTGCTGAACTCCTACAAGCTTGCTGGTCCTCGAGACCACGATGACCTTGAGGACAAGAATTGTGGTCTCCTGTCCTCCCCCTCGCTTTTCCTCCTTGCCAGCGAGAGCGACCAATGATGAGGGATAGAGCAAGCAAGATCGAGAGCAAGAGAGATGCAAATAAGTTGGCACAAAATCAGCGATTGTGTCGTACACGTAATTCTTTCTTACCGATGCATAAAAAATGAAAACTGAAGTTTTGCAGTGGGAACTTCAAGTTTTGCTTTGGGAAAAACTTGTGCAGACTCACGACTTTGATATAATACTCCCCTCGTTTGAGGGGGCGAGGTAGTAATAGAAATAGGACTCCAGAGACTCGAAACATGTGGGTCTCCTTGCACGGGCTATTGATGACAATAACCCCCGGATGATGCGGAGGGAAAAACCCCTCAAACGAGTAGTGGACGCCATTTTACGAAATCCAACGATGACTTCCATGTAGGAGCTAGATTCACAACCATTACAATGCATTTCAAATTTAATAAATCCAGAACAATGTATTCAAGGAACAAGAGGATAAGCTTCACATGATTCATTATAAAATCAGCCAATGCATAATCGCAAACATGTTCCCTCATCCCACCCTTCACACTTGTCATATACATGGGTGGATGAGGACATGAACTACCTCATTTTGTTGAGATTAAAGTGCCAACTCAGGGTGAATTCAGCCATTTTGGACCACCAAATGTACTCAAAACCCAATTTTTCAATTAAATCAAAGAATTTAAAAGTAGAAAAAATCCAAAATATTGAACTCAAGGAGCAGTGGTGTACATTTTGCTCCATGTCCACTGTGCATGTGTGTACTAAAAAGAGCCAATGGTATAAAGGTGGAATATGACGACCTCGGACATAAAAGTTGCACTTTGTTATCTTCTAAAAGGGGCCCATATTGTGATCGATTTACCTCTGACCACTTCCGCAACATCTTCAAGGCAATGAAGTAACCCAAAGCAACATGTAAGACTGTCAAGCACCTCCGTATGGATTTTTGTACCCCAATAACTTCTGTTTCTACTATCGACTCTATCTGTCTACCGCCACTTGTTGTTTTGAGCCTGGGACCCTTGTGCTCAAGCCTGAATACAAGGACGCTCTGATTGAATCGATGGCATTAACCGCCACCACCACATCTCAACCAGTAGGATGAGGGACCACGGGAGAAAGGGGAAGCATGCATGGCTGGCTACATGTCCGGGAGATTTGAAAAGGTGCTGATGGACGCCCAGAAAGCTGGCACCGTCCTTGTAAGTTAGACCATCAGTCGAGATATTCGTGGGGTCAATGATCGCTTTACCCCAAAGAGTTGGAAAATCTTGGCGGGGGAGCCTTTGGACCACAATGGGTCCGTAAACTCGTACACCGAGAGTTGTGATGGTCGTGGAGATGTAGAACAACGGTGCCCAAGAGGTGCCTGCGGGTTGGGAGAGCAAGGTTTTGAGATTTCATGTGTTCTCTGTGTCAGAAACATGAAGGCAGTGAGGCGAGTGACGGCAGACCTAGGCAGAAGCAACAGAGAATGCAGGAGCACGGAGAGATAAAACCATCTGAGAGTTAAGGCAAGGCAAATGGCTTTAGACAAATAAGCCACACATGCCCAATGGTGGGGAAAACGGTGTGATCTCCTTTTTTTTCACCTTTCCTACTCTCTTTGTCACTCTCAAACCATATATTTCCCACTTCCTAATCTTTCCCTTTCCCTCCTTCTACCTCTTAATAGCTCTGTTCCTCACTCTGTTTCTTTCTTTCTTTCTTTCTTTCTCTCTCTCTCTCTCCCTCTCTCTCTCTCTCTCTCCCTCTCTCTCTCTCTCTCTCTCTCTCTCTCTATCTGTTCATCTCTTTCCTTCCATTTACCCATTTCTTTCTTTCCTGATCTTTCCTTCCCTCTCTCTCTCTCTCTACACCTCCCTATTTCTCTCCCTATCTAAATCTCTCTCTCTCTCTCT
>SZWC01005240.1:117876-155563 GCA_023375785.1 Penium margaritaceum
TCTCTCTCTCTCTCTCTCTCTCTCTCTCTCTCTCTCTCTCTCTCTCTCTTTCTCTATCTCTTATTTCCTTGATATCTCTCTTTCTTAATACCCCATGTCTCCTGATACAACATTATATGTTCGTAGAGTCATTCTTTGTTTTTTCTATACATTAATGTGTCCATTATGTTTTTTGTCCTCTTGTTCACGAGAAAAACATATGAATTAAAATCTGGCTTAAACTAGTCCCTGTGTTTCTGATAGTGATATGCNTCTCTCTCTTTCTCTATCTCTTATTTCCTTGATATCTCTCTTTCTTAATACCCCATGTCTCCTGATACAACATTATATGTTCGTAGAGTCATTCTTTGTTTTTTCTATACATTAATGTGTCCATTATGTTTTTTGTCCTCTTGTTCACGAGAAAAACATATGAATTAAAATCTGGCTTAAACTAGTCCCTGTGTTTCTGATAGTGATATGCTTGTATTGAATTTCATGAGTTTTGCAGCATACAAGTTTCTTCTATAGTCAACTGTCCGCGAAACAGGTCGTGCTCGCTCAGGTCGATTACGTGGCCAACAGGTCGTCGTCTCCGATCGAAGAATGGCGGTTGTCATTGTCTTACAGCAAAGAGCAGGATTGGCTTTTGTCTCGCTGGTCCGATTGCCATGGGAAGTCCTTGGAGAGATTCATCTCGTTGCCAAGTCCCCCTAGTGCGTGGTATAGTGCATATGTATCCGTGCGTTCGATTTGTGTGACAAAGTGCACTTATCAGACACTGAGTGTGCGATCCAATACAGTTTTCATCCGAAATGGTTTGCGATGTGATTTATCAAGATGGGTACCTGGTTCGTGAAGAGTAGGACATCAAAAGTCGTACAGGAAATTTAGAATGATATTAGCTTTTGTCTTTTCTTTCGGGAAGGATGATGTCTATGGTGGGATAGAAAACAGTTTGTCTATATTCTTAACTCATGTGGTCAAAAATATCATGAAATACGTGTGAGGAAAGAATATCTTTATCAGTGAATCCTTCTAAAATATGTAGACTCGCATCGCTGGCTCTCAGGTTCTGTACGTTGAGAGAGGGTAGTAAGTTTTCACTTCTCTCTTGAAAATAGATACACCCTTGTTGTGTGTCCATATCAATGTAAACATTGAATCACCACTTCCCGAATTTTTTTTCTTTCTATTGCAAGAAAGGTCACTGACGAGAGTATTTTTCAAACTCATCAATGTTTGCAATAGTTAGTAATCCTTCCCAAAGGTATCTGCAGTTCAAGAATATAAAAATTGGAATCTGTTAAGTCATTTTACAGACAGTTATCGAAACCGGCAGCAAGTGGGTTTGCGGTTTCTTGACGTCCATTGGGGGATGCAAAAGTTGGTGGTTTGCACTTTGAAATGCAAGATTACTTGTCACGAAGTATCCATTCCGGGCTATGGCTGTCACACACTGAGTGTGTGATAAGTACACTTTCGTACTTATTTCGAGCGCACTCGCCACATGCATTACCCTCGTACACTGGGGCCATCTCTGGACCACCTTCCGAGAACTGAAGTGAAGAATCAGTTGTGCCACTGATGGAAATGAAGAACATGTTGGTAATGACAAGTACACTGTCGTCGACAGGTAGACGACCGTCGAGATAATATGAAATGCTGCTTGAAGCGATCGACCGGTCGGCTACAATGGATGAACTAGATAGAGGTAAGAAAAAACGGGTTTCTAACTCATGTTTGACTTTTATTACGATAATGACACACAAACAAAAGGAGGGAATTTCTACGTTTTAGTTTGAGTATAGCTTCAAGAGGCTACAAAACCAGATAAAGCATAGTTCACCCTTCTAAGCAAACTTTATCTGTCTCTGGATATGTTTTACTTTCTATACAAGGTAATGTTTTGACCACATGATGATCGGCCCAAAATGCAAAACATAAACACACACTACTAAATGAAACAAAGAGATGTAATGTTACCTCTTTAAGTTCCTTTCCAACTAATAATGTATGATCCATGTGAGATAAAATTCAAGGTGTGTTTAGATAGATGAGACAAATAAGCTCAGTGAGTGCACTGGTAGTGTAATTTACATGGTGAGAAGAGGAAACTTGCCACATACACTAACCCCACACACTGGAGTCCCTTCTACGAAGAGATATTTTTTTCCAGATAAGGCAAAAATTGGTGTTCTTGGACACATGAAAAAAAATAGCACACTGAGTGCCTTCTTAGTATACTTTTGTATGTGAATGAGCGTACTGGCCACGTAGACTAGCCCCACACACTGCGGTTCTTCCTCACAATAGTATCATTTGAACATATAGGGAAAAACACAAGGTGCACTTGGAAACATGAGACATTAGCGCACTGAGTGCGCTATCAATGTACTTTTATATGGCGAGTGAGCACACGAGCCACATACACTAGCCCCACACATTAAGGTCCTTCTTAAGAAGAGTTATTTTTGGCCACGTAGGACACAATAATCAAAGTGTATTTAGACACATGAGACAAATCAGCACACTGAGTGCGTTCTTAGTGTGCTTTTGTATGGTGAGTGAGTGCACTTTCCACATACACTAGCCCCACGCACTAGCATCATTTCTAAGAAGATAACAGTTTTGACATATAAGACAAAAGTACACTCTGTCAATACAGTTTATAAAGAGTGTAGGCATGGGTAGAAAGACCTTCCCGTGAAGAGATCACACTCAAGGCACACACGAAACAGGGAGTGTATGAAATGACCGCGATGAACCATATCTCAGATAAGCGACTGAAGACGAGCAGGAACCAAGGTAGATTGACGGAGAGAAGAGTAGACAGCGGCCACCACCGTAGCAAGAGGAGCTTCGTCAATGACGAGCTCTAGTAGCCATGCCGAGCGGTAGCAGTAGTACCGGGTGGTAGCAGCAGTACCAGGTGGTAGCAGCAGTTGTGTTTGGCTACCAGCCTGTACACAAAAAATGGAGGAGAGGTAGCTAACAACAGCAGCTCGCGGCAACGACTAGGAGCAGTGGTAGCATACAGCAGCGGCATCAGCTTGTAGTAGCACCGTCATCAGCAGTCCTGAGCAGCAACAGTAGCATAACAGTAGCAATAGAAGTAGCAACAGTGGCACCCTAGTAGCGGCAACACAATAGCAGCATTACAATTGCTATAGTGACAACAGCAACAACATCAACAACAACAGTAGTAGCACCGTAGTAGCGACAGCGACTACAGTAGCATAGTAACAGTTTTGGTGGCCAGAGCAATAGGAAACCTGCCGTAGCAGCAGCAGTGGGCTTGTGCAGCACTGTTGCTTCAGAGCACTGCTACGCAGCTCCACAGAAATTGTGCAGTACTACACAATAGCTGCGTAGGCCTGTGCAGCCCTTACACAGTCGTAAGCAAGGGGTGACGTGCGGTCACCCCCACAGGTCATGCGGAGTCCACATGACCAAAAAAAGAGAAAAACCTGCTGGCGTTAAATACACCAGCGTAAAAAATGCCAGCATTTTTATGCTAGCATAAAAAACACTGACATCATCAGTTGTACTGCTATTAGCAACTTTGAGGAAAAAAAGTTCATTCATCTCAACGTTTCAACTCTTTGAGAAACTCTCAGTTTCTTGTTCGGAGCATTTTGACGTTTGGCCCCATAATAAGCACTACGATGGTGCTTGTGCATGACAAGGGCAAATGGTTAGGGAACCCCTCCTCTTCCTCCTCTTTGGCATGATGAGTCTACAGTCGATGTCACTCGCAATCAACAAGCTTTGTCGGACGCAGGATGAGATGGATTGGTAGTAGTAATTGCAGTCTGAGGCATTGTAGGAGACTGCGGAGATATTACAGGGTCGTTCGGGGGCCTCACAGTAGACACCAGGAGGATCTACCGGAGTAGCTACATCCGTTCAGTAGTCTATGTCCTATGCTGCACCGCGGCCTCAGGACCCCTCATCACAGGTTGACACCTAGGATGAGGAGGAGTTAGAGGATGATACACGTGAGAACAAGATTCGTGTGCTTGAGGAGCGTATTCGTGAGCTACATCTGTGGTTGTAGCCTCTCAATCCGCCACCTTCACATGGTCAGGATCAGGCACATCGTTCAACAACGTTCAATTTTGGTGGCGTTTCTCTCATTGGTGGTCTCCTTATACCCCGCCCACCATCTTCCAAGCCTGAGGTTGCCCTCCCCATGGAGCGGCAACTGAAGGACTTTGAGATACCTCAATCCCGTAATGATAGCAACGAGGGCTTTGATTGTTGGAAGACCTTGTTTTAGGTGTGGGTCAATTCGAAGGACCTTTGGCATTAATACCACAGCCAGTATTAGACCCGTGATGCTCACCAGGTCCAGACAGCAGCAAGAGCGATGCGCGGTCTGCTCTAAGTCATGCCACGGGAGACTATTGTCGACTTCCAACCCTTCCAGGGTGAGACCGGGACCGGGACTGGAGCAGATCTACGCGAGGGTTGTGAGCTGGCCCTGACACTTCTTGCTACAGAAGCCCATGCCACGAGGGCAGCTCGGTTGCGTGAGTTTCATTCCATTCGTTAGGGTCCCACGGAGCTTGCAGCTGACTACTGGAGGCACGCGATGCGCCTTTATACGGGCCGAAGGACAGGTGGCGGGACGCAGCTATGGACACTCGACACCATCATGATGGGGAAACACTAGGACCACGTGAAGCTCTTTATGGGCTTCGACCATGTGGCTCTCTATGAGTTGTCGGAGCCACTACAGTTCCTTCCTTGGGCCCATCGCTACTTCCTCCGAGCCATATTGGCACATGAGGCTACTATCGCCCATGAGCAGACTCCACTTGTTACAGTAGTGACTACGACCCCTCCTACACCTCTGTCCAAGTTCACCAGTCCCACCTTCACCTCTTACTCCTCCTCCTCCTCTACCCCGAGCAGCCACACTCAAGGCATTCCAGCGGACGTATAGGAGAAGAAGGGGAAAAAGCGACACGGGAAGGGGTAGCAGCAGCAACAATAGTAGCCGGCGAATAGTGGTAGTGGACGTTCTCTCTGCTGCTACGACTATGGAGGTGCTCATCGCTACACAGAGTATGAGCAGCCCCTTGACTGGCCTCGGATCAGGCGCGACCTTCAGGTGATACGCACGTAAATGAGTTCCGTGAGTGACATATGGACATGGCACTCTGCGACTACGACTGTAGCAGACGCATTCGTTTCACTAGGCAGTAGTGGTGATATGGACCCTTGGGATGGCACGATCGTGATGGTTTGTGAGCTGCTAATGCTTTGTACTCAGGGAGGTACAAGTATGTTGTCACAACCGATTGATCCCGAGACACCTTATCTTGTTGCGTCTGTTGCCCGTGATGATGCTTGTGGTGGAGCCCAGTTGGCTTGTGATGAGGATGGATATGATAGTAATGACTGGCTTGATGAGTCACAGATCCGTGCTGTTTGTCATTATCTCGATTCCTCTGCTACACTTCCAACAGAGGCAGAGCGTTCTGTGGCCTGTTGCTTAGTCTCGAAGACTGATCGTGAGCCGAGCGGCACCTACATCATTGACTCTGGTGCAACCCATCACATTACTTGTCGTTAGAGTGACTTCGTTGTGCTCAGTCCCATTGCGTCCATTTGGTCCGTTCACACAGGGTCTATTCAATCGTTGCATGTACAAGGAGTTGGTGTTGTATGGTTTGATGGTCCCGTCTGACCCTTGTATATTTCCGATGTGCTCTTTGTCCCTACTCTTGAGCTCAACCTGCTCTCTGTTCGTGCATACACCAGGATGGATGTCGCTGTTGAGCGCTCTACTGACTATGCCAAATTAACTGCTCTTGACACACGTGCCATCATGCTTCGTGCCCCTATTGTTGATGACCTCTATCACGTGTCTCGTTGTATTTCCTTTGTTTCTTCTTCCTCTCTCTTCTGCATGTGTGTTTGTCATTGGTATTCTTTCATGAGCACCAACACTTGTTACATCATCGCCTCTGCAATGCGAACTCAAACACCATGTCCAAGCTCATTCGCACTTAGCAAATGAGCTTGACGTGGCTTCCTTTGAGAAGCCGTCCAAGACCAATTGTCTTTTTTTGTGCCCAGAGTAAGATGCATCGCTGCTCATATCCTGACTCCTCCCGGGTGCTGCATCCACTAGAGTTGGTCCACTCCGACCTTCTCGGTCCTCTCCCAGTCGAGCCCCTCTCAGATTGGGATTGATATGTTCTCACCCTGGCTGAAGACTTCACCCGGATGCGATGGGTCTACAGCCTCTGCCACAAGAGCGATGCCGCGCTGGCGGTCCACCTACTTTACTGAGTACGGTATTTTTCATCAGCTTTCCGCCCCTACTACACCATAGGAGATTGGTGTGTCTGAGCGTTGGAACCGCACCATAGAGGATGTGGTTCGTGCTATGCGGTCTAAGTTTGGTCTTCCGTAGTCCTTTGCCTTTGAGGGCTTCTCCTACATGGCTTGGTTCTAGAACCGCTTGCCGCATGGTCTGCTTCTGGACCATGTCATGCCGTACGAGTTGTGGTTCGGCCATCGTGTCGATCTCTGTCACGGATGCGTTTGGAGATCCCTCGCCTGCATCTGGTACATCGAGGAACACTTGGGGTCCAATGTCTCACCTCGGGATCGCATGTATACCTTCCTCGGCATCTCTCCGTGGTCCAAGACCTGGCGCTTTTAGGATCCTGCTTGCCATCACATTGTCGAGTCTCGAGATGCTCTCTTCTTTGAGGCTCTCACCTATCGTTTCCTGTCCAGCATTCTATCGCTGGCCGCCAACCACGTTCCTACCTGTGTGGCTTCGATGGATGGGGGAGTCTAGTCTTGCGGAGGGGTCTTTTCGGGCCTCCTCACCTGTGGTCCACTTTCAGGTTGCTGACAATCCAGCCATCGTGGCTATGGGTCTAGTATCCTCATCAGTCCCCTCTGGCACACTAGATCCTGTGCCAGTGTCAGACTCCTTTAGCACACCTGATCCCGTACCTGTGTTGGTCCCCTCTGACACACATAATCCTGTGCCAGTGTCGGTCCCCTCTGGCACACCTGATTCCGTACGTGCATTAGTCCCCTCCGGCACACCTGATCCTTTGCCAGTGTTGGTCCCCTGTGGCGCACCTGATCCCGTACGAGCGTCAGTCCCCCTAGCACACTTGATCTTGTGCCCGTGTCATGCCCCTCTGACGGTGACAGACTCTCGAGTCACAAATTCTCCCGTGCATGTACCTATTTCCCCTACGGCTATGGTCCAGCAATTTTCTCCACACCCTGAGATGAACACCTGAGCTTTGGATTACTCCAGTGAGCCCGGTGTTCGTCTCCGACCACTGGTCTCTAGGGCTCAATGGACTTCAGACTCATCGCCTAGATGCTGAATTCGTGGTGTTCAGAGTGGCGAGCCTGGCACGAAGGCCCTTGGCCTCAGTGTCCACGCAGACTACAGTGAGGTGCATCCAACATGTCCTTTCGGCCACGAGTTGGTCTCCCATGCGTTCTCGGTTTCTTGCAATGCCGCAGCTGATTTGGTTGTGGTCACACCGAGTCCGGAGGTGTGCGTTTTGGCCACCCGGATTTCTCCCTTGACGATGCCTGATTTAGGGACGTTGAAGGAGGCACTCTTGGCTGACGATGCAAAGCAGTGGCGTGCTACTTGTGAGGATGAGCTGAGAGCCATCCATGAGCACGGTGTCTATGAACTTGTCGACCTCCCGCCTTGGCGGAAGGCTGTACAGGCCAAGTGGGTCTTTCGCAAGAAGATGAAGCATGACGTCACACTGGATCGCTACAAGGCCCGTTTGACGGCCAAGAGATTCTCATACACTGAGGGTATGAATCTCACTGACACATTTGCACCCGTTGGCCATATGACTAACACTCGCGTCTTGTTCGGAGTTGTTGCTCACCATGACTGGGAGCTGCATTAGATGGATGTGAACAACACGCTCCTCCATGACAGCCTAGAGGAGGAGGAGATCTACACGGTCTAGCCACCAGGCTTTGAGGTCGATGACAAGGTCTGGCGCCTATGGAAGGCCTTGTACGGACTAAAGCAGTCACCTCGGCACTGGAACCTAGAGATCACTAGCACACTGACATGTGGTGGATATGTGCAGAGTGATGCCGACCTGTCTCTATTTCAGAGACGTACCATCGAGAGCTTCACTTCCATCCTGGTCTTTATGGATGACCTCCTGATTACATCCCCTTCGATGGAGGCTGTGAAGGAGGCCAAGGCAGTCCTTCAGACTGCCTCCAGTATGAAGGAACTTATTCCTACAACTATGTTTCTCGGGATGGAGATCGTACATGATTGTCAGCAACGGGTAATCTTGTTGCATCAGGCACGTCATGCTCGTGTTGTGGTGGAGCGGATTGTTGACCTCTTTGGTGCAGTTCCCAAAACCTCCACCCCCATCAAACCTGATGGGCAGGATGCTCTGAAGGTAAATGGTTCAGCAGAGCTTGGGGAGAGTGGATGTGACCCTATACTTGTGCCTCATTGGCTCTCTCATGTCCTTGGCCACTACCACATAACCCGACATCGCCATCCAACCAACCTCCTTGTCTAGTTCTCGTAGTATCCTCAGGTGAGAGCCCTTCACGCGACTCTGCGAGTTGTACGATATGTGGTTTTCACACCGTACCTCAGACTCTGCTTTAGACGACAATGTTCGGTGGTAGTCGATGGCTACACATACAGTGACTGGGCATGGAGTCTTGATGGGCGTAGTCGGACAGGCTACATGTTCATGCTGGATGGCACCGTTGTGTCATGGCGTAGCGGCAAGTAGGGTTGTATTGCATGTAGCTCATCGGAGGCTGAGTATGTTACGTTGGGGATAGGGGCTACTAAGGCGGTGTGCCTACATCATCTGTTTTGTGAGTTGCGATAGTCTTTGCCTTACGTCATTCTATACTATGAAAACCAGCGTGTTCTTGCTATTGCAGAGAACTCAGGTGTGTTTCATTCACACACAAAGCACACTGTCGTTGAGCATCACGTTGTGCGTGATCTTGTGGAGCGACAGGTGATCTTTGTCATCTGGGTCGGTACGAACATACATCACGCTAACTTCCTGACCAACACACTGGCACGCGGAAAGTTCATGGTGGCCATTCTTTGTTTCGGGCTTCGTCCCTTGCCTGAGAGAGGCTGACAATGGGATGTGTGAGCATGGACCGTTGAGCATCTTGTTGCGCACTTGTGTGAGTTTTGCACGTGTATGGACCATCGGGTCATGGGGGGTACTGTGATGTGAATCGTCGTGTCTGTTTGTACAGCTTACTATGACCAGTCGGCTCTATCCATGCTCGTTCAAATCCCTGATGCGGACCCAACTGGTGTTACTACTGGGAAGCCTCCCAGCTAGAGGCACAGAATGTGTGGGCGAGAGCTAGAGAGTATCAGACGTCATGGATGTGGAAAGATATCTGACATATAAGTGAGTCACTAGAGAGAGTGAGGAGCGATAGAGAGGAGCCCGGTGCACGTCAACTCGAGCAGATGCTCGAGTCGACGTGCACTGCCACCCGGGGGTTGATCCCTCCTTCTCAGAATCAAGTGAGGGTAGCTTCTTACCAATGCACAGCCAGAGACTGACACGGTGGCCCCCTAAGGATCAGCACCCAGGTAAATCATGCAGCTCCCCCAAAACACTCAACACAAGTAAAAATGATGCAGGGAATGGCAGTCAGAGTGTACGTGCCCTAACATCAACTACATCAAGACAAGATAGTCAATCACGGGCCAATCTTGTGCCAGAGGACAATCCTGGACAGATCGTCGGCTGCTTGATGAGACTAGAACTAGCAACCAGTGCACGCTTGTGTGACGTCTCCCCAGGTATGGCCATGGTCAATCAGTCTGTACACGTGTGTGTGCCATGAAGAGTTAGACAAGAGGGAATAGAGATGTGAGTGGCCAATGAGACTCCAACACTCCCCCATGACCTGCAAACAAACCACACATAATGATGTATGGCACACACAGAACTGCCAGTGCACGGAGTACAATGAGATAGGGAGATATGAAACACTTCATCCTAGGTCATGGGGACAAGTGAGACCAACAGCATGGACACCACATTGAAAGACGTTGCCACTTAGAGCCTTAGCGAGAAAACCAGCTCTCTGCGGTTGTGTATCCACCCAAGTGATGCGGACAATGCCAACAACAATTCACTCGCGAACAAAGTGGTACTCACATTGATGTGCTTGGTGTGTGAATGGTGCATGCCATTGTTTTTGGCAATGGCTTTTGTGTTTTGATTGTCACAACGTAGAGTGATGCAGCGGATGGGGACACGCAACTGTTATAGTAGACGACAAAGTCAGACAGATTCACACGTACCTGTCCCAAGAGCCACATCCTCAGCCTCAGCGGTACTACGGACAACACACCCTTGTTTTCCAATTTTCCATGAGACTACCGTTCCACCAACCATGAAAAGGTACCCCTATCTACTGCGTGCATCAGACTTATGTGCCCAGTCGTTGTGTGAAACCGTCAACAAGCATCGAAGGCTGCGCATTAAAGCACAACCTAGTTCGAGCTGTGGAGATTACATAACGTACCACTCGCAATGCCGTCTCAAGATGGCGCTCTCTGGGAAACTAGGAGACTTGAGAGAGGAATTTTACAGTAAACGTGACATCAACACAAGTGGTGGTAGCAAGGTACATTAGGGAGCCAATGACTCTAAGCTACTATGACACATCCACCATCTCCTCCCATTTTGATGGATTAGAAGACTTCAGTAGGGATTGCCCCGCTGGGGTCTTGGGTACAAAAGCTGTAGGGACAGCAGTGAGGAGCGGTCCAAACCGCTCCTCCAGGCTGCGGACATATGTAGCGAGATGGACGTGCAAGGTACGACGTGAGCGATCTAGCTCCATACCCAAGAAGACGTGAGCTCGACCAAGGTCCTCCATCTTGTAGGCTGCCTGTAAGAGAGATTTACAGCCTTGACAGATGCAGCGTCTGGAGAGGCAATAGGGAGGTCATCTACATTGACAAGGATGGCAACAAGTGGCCCAATGGGAGTACTCAGAAATAGGGCGGGATCTACGATGCTCCTCTTGTAACCCCCTTTTATTAGTGTTGTCGTGGCCTCTTGGTTCCAGCACCGTGGAGACTACTTAAGCCCGGAGAGGGACTTGCACAGGTTCCACACTCGATTTGTGCCAGTTGTAAAGCCAGGTGGTTGCACCATGTAAGTTTCCTCGTCAAGTTTATCATGGAGAGAGGCATTGTTGACATCCATTTGTTCCAGCTCCCAGTTGTACTAAGCCACAAGGTTGAGAAGTGCCCTGGTAGTGATGTAGCTACCTACTGGAGCGAATATCTCATCAAAGTTAACTCCAGGAACGTGAGAGAACCCCTTTGTTGTGAGTCGCACCTTGTACCGTTCAACTGTGTTGTTGAGGTTCAGCTTCCGCATATACACCCATTTGTCGGCCACAACTTTACGGCCTGGTGAAAGAGCAACAAGCTTATAGACACCGTGCTCAGAAAGAGCATCAAGCTCTCCTTTCATGGCTTGCTCCCACAGAGGAGAGCCTGACGCCGTGCGGACAGCCTACACAGTGAGAGGTTCAGGTGGAAGAGGGAAAAAGCCAGCAGCAGCAAAAAACTAGGCAACACACCCAGCCATGGATGAACCAAGGTTTAGATGAAACTCTTACTCAATGAGGTAGTAGCCAAGTGCGGTGTTGGGGTACACGATGGACGCAGTAGTGGGTAAGGAGGTGGTCATTGTCAGAAAAATGCAGAAGCAGGACGGCAATAGCAGAAGCAACAGAACATGAACGAGTACGTCAGCTGGTGACGGAAGCGTGAGTATCCTGAAGAGTTAGTCGTGAAGCGTCACTGGCAGGTAGACAGGAGCTAGTGAGAGAAAGCGTGGAACAGGCAGGTAATGTGTTGATGAGGTATGAGTGTAGGAGCAAGAGTGATGGAGTGACAAGCAAGGAACTGGGAGTGGTTAGCGAAGGCAAGGTAGGCGAGGGGCGAGTAGAGCGAGGACACGGTGGCGAAGCCGCGAAACCAAAGGGGAACAGGATGAGCGAAACTGTCC
Source organism: Penium margaritaceum (assembly GCA_023375785.1). Lineage (NCBI taxonomy): Eukaryota > Viridiplantae > Streptophyta > Zygnematophyceae > Desmidiales > Peniaceae > Penium > Penium margaritaceum. The sequence continues at coordinate 129,930 of SZWC01005240.1, forward strand.
TGGTTAACTTTGGAGGGAATGAACATCCTCCATATATACAACGGAATAGGACAAAAGCTCAAAAGCAATGACTTCTTCGCTAGCCGGACGCGAGTGACTCTTCGTCACTTTGGTCGGTAACGGCTCATAAAGAACCGTTGGACCGTTCATTTGTTCTCTCTTGTGAGAGACGTTCTGGACCTCTCCTTGAATTATTCGGAGCACTTCCAGAACAAGAATCGAGGTCATACAGTAGATATTTCCGACACCCCCCCTGAATCTGACTCGATTCTTGCAATGTTACTGTCCCCCTGTGACTTTCCAGGGCACTTGATGGTCATGTGCGTAGTCCCTGTGAGGTGTTGTTGTAGCAGTCACGAACCAGTCTGATCCGAGCAGATGTCGCCACTATGCAGTGTTGCAATCTAGGTGGTTCATGGGCTGGTGGAGGAATAGGGCAGCGGCATGCGTGAAGTAGGATTTGCATTTTGCTGAGGGTGTATGAGCGTTTGCGGATAAGGGGATGGAAGATGGGAGCAGCAATGCTGAGCAGTGCACCCCGAATCTCTTCCTCCACAAAAGGCACCCGTGTGGTGTGGAAGTTTGCAGGAAAGCATCCACCTCCTTTGTAGAGAGATTAGTGTTGAAGCTTGTAGGAGATTGGAACACCTTTGATGTAGCGGAGGTGGAAAAGATTGCAGAAGTCTTGAGACCACTACAGAATATTGGTGGATCCACTGGTAGTAAGTGTCATTTCCTCACCTATGGGCCGGAAGTTATCCGGCCCATAGGTGCAGGTAGTGGTGTTGATGAGGGGCCGGACCGCTGGAAGAGGGGACCTTCTCGCAATGGGAGGCATTGTATCGGAGAATCCAATGCCTTCCACACCCTGAGTGTGATGATCCGATTGGGCAAAGGAAGATTGAGGAAGCTAGAGAGTAGATGATGACGAGGTGAGCACATGGGTGGAACCACGTGCGCAGCGCAGGTTTCGACGTGGGCGCAAGTCGTTATGACTCAGGCGATGCGACAAGACGGATCCTTGTACCGAGTAGATGATGATGCTGGAGGCGGAGGAATGATTGCTGACGGAGTGGATGTAGGGCCAGAACCACGTGCGCTATGAAGTAGGGGAATAGAATGCGGCAAGGGGAAGGCAATCTCCAATGCACCGCGAGAAATCTGATGCTGGCGTGGATGCGGACTGCTGCAAAGTGGGCAGCTAGCTCGTGCAGATCCTTGTGCTGGCAGCAGATACTAATGATTGTGGATGATGGAGGAGAAAGCTGATGGTGATGAAGTGGGCGTAGGGGCGAAACCACGTGCGCTGCGGAAGTTTTGGTGTGGGCACAGATCATCGCGAAACAGGCGATGCGACCGGGCGGATCCTTGTGCCGAGCCGAGAATGACGCGGAAAGCAAAGAAAAGATTGATGATTGAGTGGGCGGAACCACGTGCGCTGCGGAGCAATGCTGATGATGAAGCAGGAGCTTGATGAAGAAAGAGGAGATTGCGATGATGCTGATGCGAAGATAGGCCGAAGGAGGCGATGAATGATGATGACCAATGAAGAGGATGCGCAAAGGTTGAGGGCCATGCGAGATGAAGTTGACAAGGCAGTAGCGGCAGGAGGAGGATGATGATGTCACGATGGAGGAGCGCCAGTAGCAGGCGGAGGACGGAGCGGGTGGATGAAGGAAGCAGCAGTGGGCGCAGGGCAAGACAACCGGTTCTTCTATTGTCAGGAGAGTGACGGCTTGTTCCCCAGTTGGCCCAAGACCGACGGGCAGATGACTAGTGGTATCCGATGTCCTGTCAGCAAGAGGAAGTCGGTTGCAGCAGAACAATACTGATGATGAGGAGGCAGGGGCTGAGGGTGGCGCGAGGTGAAGTTGACGAAGTAGTGAGCAAAGGAGGAGGCAGGAGGCGCAGGGTGAGGCAACCGGTCCCGCTGTTGTCAGGAGAGTGACGGCTTGTTCCCCTGTTAGCCGAAGACCGGCGGGCAGGAAGACTGGTGGTGTCCGATATCCTGACAGTGAGAGGAATTCAGTAGCGGCGAGGCAATTCGTAAGATGAACAGTGATGCCGGTCCGTGGATGTCAGGATAGTGACGGCTTGTTCCCCAGTTGGCCCAAGACTGACGGGCAAGAAGACTGGTGGTGTCCAATATCCTGATGGCGGAAGGCAGTCTGTCGTTGCTGACGATGAGCAAAAGGCGGTGCGAGAGGGCGGCTTGAGGTGAGGAATGCAAAAAAGCTGAGGATAATGAGATGAATGGAGCGGATGAGGCAGATGAGGAGGATGAAGAAGGTGGAAGGAATTGCGGAGGTGACTCGAGAGCTGCTTGCGACTATTGTTCACAGATCGCTGATTGTTGATTACGAGCGCGAAGTGGTTGCAGGATTGGATCAAAAGAATCGTCAGTTCATCATGAGGAGCAATTCAGGTGAAACTGCTGATGTCAGCTACTGACGAAGCTGAGGAGCGCAAAGTGACAGTGGCGACGGCAGGCGAATGCTGGAAGGAGCAGAGAAACAATGGCGGCGATGAAGCGATGGCTAGGTCACTGGGCACCAGGGAATGTTGCCTGATGCTCTGATACCATGTCAGAAAAATACAGAAGCAGGGACGGCAACAACAGAAGCAGGTAGAAGCAATAGAACATGCATGAGTATGTCAACTAGTGACAGAAGCGTGAGTAGTCATGAGGAGTTAGTCACAAAGCGTCACTAGCAGGTGGATAGGATCCTGTGAGAGAAATCGTGGAACAGGTAGGTAATGTGTCGATGAGGTTTAAGTGTAGGAGCGAGAGTGATGGAGTGACAAGCAAGGAGCTGGGAGTGGTTAGCAAAGGCAAGGTAGGTGAGGGACGAGTAGAGCGAGGGCACAGTGGCGAAGCCACGGAACCAAAGGGGAACAGGATGAGTAGAATTGTCCTGGTTAACTTTGGAGGGAATGAAAATCCTCCATACATACAACGGAACAGGACAAAAGCTCAAAAGCAATGGCTTCTTTGCTAGCCGGACGCAAGTGACTCTTCGTCACTTTGGTCGGTAATGGCTCGTAAAGAACCGTTGGACCGTTCATTTGTTCTCTCTTGCGAGAGACGTTCTGGACCTCTCCTTGAATTATCCAGAGCCTTTTAGAATAAGAATCGAGGTCAGAGAGAAGATATTTCCAACATTCACTAGGCCAAGGATGCATAGGCCAGAATCACCTAAGACAACGGGACGGGAATGAGAAGGAGTGTCCGGAGATGACTACCGCGCGTGTAGGGCAAGACACGAGGAGAAAAAGGAGCCATGCGGCAGAGAGGGGGGCTCACGCACCATAGTAGGCATGGAGGTAGGAGATCCCATAGGGGAAGACACAGGGGGGTCAGAGCGCAGAGGCATGGCAGGAGTGCCAGCGGGCTTAGAGGAGGCAGAGGGCTCAGAGGAGGTAGCGGGCTGAGAGGAAACTGAGGGCAGAGGGCTTAGAGGAGACAGGGGGCTCAGAGGAGGCAGAGGGCTCTGAGGAGGCAATTGGCTTAGAGGAGACAGGGGGCTCACAGGAGATAGAGGGCTCAGATGAGACAGAGGACATAGAGGAGACGAGGGGCTCAACGGAGGCAGAGGGCTCAGATGAGACGGGTGACGGGCGCCCTGAGGATAGACTAGACGACGGAGAGGAAGGAGTGCCTCCCCCATCCCGAGGAGGCAGAGAGAGAACCCATGGAGAAGCAAGGGATGTCGCGCTCAAGCAAGTACTCAAAGAAGAGCATATCAGAAGAATCAATGACACGACACCGTAATGAGTCCTAGAAGCACAAGACTTTGGAGAAAGGCGAGACGCTGAGGAAGACACATGACCACGGGAGGATAATTTGCCATCCTAGTGGTGAGCAGGGAGCTAGACTGAGGTGAGGGACTCCCACACACGAGGAAGACGGAGATCAGCACGACGTCTCATCCAGTGTTCGAATGGGGTGACTATGTGAGGGAGGGGACCGTGAGGGACGCGATTCCACACCACTTCATGTAGGATATGGCCTCAAAGGCGAACACAGGGAAAAGACCAGAGAAGGAGAAAAGGGAATGTACCCCATCTGCCAGGGTGCGGTTCCAGCGTGTGGACACGTCGTTCTGTTGAGGTGTGTAGGTTGCAATGCACTCAAGACAAACACCCGAAGACTCCATAAAGAGAGAGATGGTACCAAAGAACTCACCATCCCGATCGTTGCACAAGACACACAAAGGACGAAGACAGGCACGTTTAGCCTGAGGAAGCCAGTGCTCAAGGACATCAGTGACATGACTCTTGCAACGAAGGGTAAAGATCCAGTAATAGTGCAAAAAGTCATCAGTCAAGCAAAGGATGTAATGAAGAAGGCCACCAAGGAAGTCATGAGGTAGAGGACCCATGATATCAACATGCACAAGATTAAGGGGATGAGAGATGGTGGACTCAGCCACCATAAAAGGAGAACGGTGCATTTTTCCATTGACACAGTCGAGGTAGACAAATGAGCATAGAGGTGCAAACGTGGCAGGGTCAAGGCCGATGGCAGAGCGTAGGCAAAAGAGATGCTGAATGGTAGCAGTGTGAATGTGACAAAGGTGGCAGTGTAAGAGGTCCTCATGCATAGGAGACAAGGAGGATGCGACGTGAACAAGAGCAGAGACCGATATGACTACAACAAGAGCTGCACAATGTAGGCCCTTGTTCTGCAGGTTGCTCCACTAGTCTGTGAGCCGAGCAGCCGTGAACACATAGAATGGACCAATCTCTAGGGTTGAATTGGCAAGGATTGGAGAAGCAGCAAGGTGCTCAAACTTAGCATGAGAGACATGCAAGTACATGTAAGAGAGCTTAGGGATAAGACTAGCGATGATGGAAAGACAAGTAGAGAAAGGGCCTGGGGCTGTAGTACCAAGGGCGCACAGGAGACGCAGGCTGCTCGTCCACTACTCATCCGCCGTCTCTTTTGCCAGCATGTGGAGGGTGTTGAACTGCATAATGAGAGTGCTTTGAGGAGCAGGCCCAATGGCAGTTTTGCATTGAAAATGAGTGCGTAGGCACCAACAGGATCAGTAGGGACACATCGTGCCGGGTCGGCATTGTACGTACCAACGTCGTCGAGGAGACCCTCAGGCCTGACATTGATGAGAGCCCACACAACACGAGCGACCTTAGTAGGTTGAGGAACAAAGGGTCGCCCGGAGTGGAAAGGAGCACTATGACGAATAGTAGAAACAGAAGGAGGCACTCTTGTAGAAACAGAAGAAGTTGGAGCACTATGACGAATAGTAGAAACAGAAGAAGTTGTTTCATCAGTAGGTAGGATAGCCTAAAGAGCAGGAATATGACGAATAGTAGAAACAGAAGAAGTTGTTTCATCAGTAGGTAGGATAGCCTAAAGAGCAGGAAAGACTCGCAAGCGTTCTATGACTAGGTTTGTCACAGTTGTGGCCAGTTTGTGCTACGCATCTAGTCCATGTGGCAGTTCTTACTATACTTTGCGGTCAGCTGCCTATACCTTGCTAAGGGCAGCTTGTAAAGCCTCTATAGTCTCTTCTGGTCTTGGCATGATGAAGGAGTGGAATGAGATGAAGGAGTAGAATGAGAGGACAAGAGATAAGAGGGACAGAGGAGAGGAATGTACTCATTAGGCTAGCAGCGTGGGAGCAGTGCAAGGAGGGGCGGCACCACCGCGGCAGCGGAGGAGAACAAAACAACCACCCATGCTGTGACGACCACCGTCAGGCAGAGAAGGCCAGTGACCATGGCTCCTGCAACTGCTGCTGATGTAGACAAAACTAGCAGACCTATTGTGCCGTGGTACGTGAGATCACAAGGTGCACCTATACGGGTAAGGACTGCTGCTGCAGTGGATGCCCGAATGGAGCCGATGACGCTTCTAGTTGCATCACCAGCAAAGGATGCAGCTGTGGCGTCAACATCAGCTGCTGTTGTGATCTGCGTGGTGATGTTGGTGGTGGTAACATCAAGTAGGGCAAGAGACGCTGTTGCGTGTGTGTAGGCCTTAGCAGCTCTACCCACCGTGATCTGTGTCGACGCTTTACAAGCATGTGTCATGGCTGAGAAGGTGGAGGCGGCACATTCTGTGGTGTCGAGAACAGCACCGGCCAAGCTTATGCAGTCAGTGTGGATGGAAAAAACAAGGATCACGCCGGGCACCCCACGTGTTGTAGATTGCTTGGCAGTGTCAGTTCTAGTAGGGCCTGGAGTAGGGTTGGAGGCTGATGTAGGAGTGGATGTAGGGGTCCTCCAGGGAGGTTGCATACTTGAGGGATGAGGTGGTGGCAGTAGGAGATTGTCTGCCTTGTAGACCTGGCGATCAACCTCACGTTCTGACACTTCAGCTGCAGCGGCGAGGTCCTCACGCCAGTAAGAACTGTCCAGCATGCGAAACCAGAGTGGGGTGTTGTCGTCGGTGTGCGGGGGCTCGTCAAGCGTCCGTGGGTCCTCCCACCCAGCCTACTCAGCGTAGCGGACTATAGTGCGCGGTGAGTCTGACTCTTCATCAGGGGGACCGTCGAGCGGCGGTGATATCAGCGTGGTAGACTATCTAGCTATAGATGTAGTAGCCAGATGGTACTGCCTTTGGCTGTCACCGAGTGCTGCTGATGCTATTGCCGGCTGTTGTAGATTGAGACAGAAGTAGCACGAGGCAGACACAAATTGTGGGGCAGACGAGAGCTACGCTGTTGAGTGGCAGGAGACGTGCAATCAGAAGAGTCAGGCATCGGAGCTACCGAGGAGCTGTAAAGGCCAGACTGTGGTGCCGCATGGCCGTAGAAGTGCGAGGCAGCCGAAGGCTGCGGGGTAGCTGATAGCTACTACACAGCAAAATGAGGGGCAGCCAAGAGCCGCAGGCTGCAAACTGTAGTTGTAGGGTGCGTGATAGCTGCGGGCTACAGTGGTGCCAAAATGCTATAGAGTCGGAAGTAAGAGTGTCGTGGGCCCATCGCGATGACGAGAGTACTGTCACACGTGTTGCTCATGGGTCATGGATTGACGCGGAGTAGGGAATTGCCCCTGTTGCTCTAAAAAGCAGTTATTAATGGGAAGCTTCCCAGCTAAAGGCATCAAATGTGTGGGCGAGAAATAGAGAGCATCGGACACAATGGATGTGGATAGATGTGACTTATAAATGACTTACTAGAGAGATTCAGGAGTGATAGAGAAGAGTGAGAGTGTAAGCTCGGTGAGTGCACGCCGGCATCGAGAAGATGTGCGAGTTGACGTGCATCGCCACCCGAGGGTCAAGCCCGCCCTCTTGGAATTAAGTGAGGGTGGCTTCTCACCAGTGCACAACCAGAGACTGGCACGATGGCTCTCTAAGGATCAACATCCGCGTAAATCATGCAACTCCCCCATAACACTCAACACAAGTCAAAATGATGCAGGGAACGACAGTCAGAGTGTACGGATCCTAACATCAACCACATCAAGACAAGATAGTCAATCACGGGCCAATCTTGTGCCAGAGGGCACTCTTGGACAGATCGTCGGCTGCTTGATGAGACTAGAACTAGCATCTAGTGCCCGCTCGTGTGATGACTTCCCAGGTATGGCCATGGTCAATCAGTCTGTACATGTGTGTGTGCCATGAAGAGTGAGAAAAGAGGGAATGGAGATGTGAGTAGCCAACGTGACTCCAATAGCTAGTGCCAGAGCACCGACTCGTCGTGGCTCCACCCACCAGCAGCTGCCAGAAAGTTGCCATGACGTCCCGGGTGCGAGCTGGGATGCTCTGCAGGTTTTCTGTAGTCGCTAGAGTTTTCTCGGTGGACTGGCTTTCGAGCCTGATTTGCATGTTTTGAACTGTCTTTCCACCAATCAAGGCCGGACTTGTGGATGTGACCAGTTGTAGCATCCGGCTCGAGATTCTGCATCTCTAGGTTCTGACGGTGTTACATTTGGATGCCTATGTGTGGAGTTATGACCAAAACAGTGTTCTTGGACCGGTTTTAGGACAAACTGGTGTTGTCACAAAAGGAACTAGCTAGTGTGCAGGTTGGGGCAGTGGTTTTGTTGATGCAGCGTGTGGGAACCCACACTCGTTGCTTAGTCTGCCCCCTTGGTCTGCTGTACTAGTGTCAAAGTCTGTAAGCTCTGGTTTGTTACTCAGAAGTGCGTGCCCCAGAGTTGGTGCCACAAAACAGCTGGAATGAAGCAATGACTGATTAGGAATGAAGAATGAGTAACTAACTGAGACACCTCTGAGTTCAAGCCTCATCTCAGCTCTGTGAGGCTTGTTACTTAGAAGACTAACCAACCAGGAAAATCCTAGCATTATCCTCTATGGCAGATCTTCCTAGGTGAGCCTTGCCAGACACCAGACAGCCCAAAACCCGGGCGTTTTTTTGTTTTGCCTAAAAACTGGACCATACCAAAATAGCCATGCTGCAAAACAGTCATGCAGTCAGAAAGAGCAAGAAGAATAGCTACGAGGAGTAACGACTGTCCGAACTCAGGCACCGAATACATTGTTCTGAAGAGCCAACTACGACTACTGATGACGTGACAGCCAAGGGTAGCTGCCGATGGAGCTAGTCGTGTGAGGGTACAATATCAGAAGCATGAAGAGAAGGAGAACCACACACTCAGCTTCATGGCGACATGTCTACCCCACCGAGAAGCGCCCCGTCGGCTTTAGCGTCCATCTTGTCAGTCGTCTGCACGAGCATGTATACCAGCCGAGAGGTCACAGTATGTGTCAGTGAGGCAGTGCACAGATAACACAACAACACTACTCCATGATCAAAAGGATTCAGTGCACATGAGCATGCCGAAGTAATCCTCCCCCATGTTCCCTGGTCCAACAATCAGTGTAAGAACAAGAGGAGACGGATCACATGTTCAACGAGGATGAGCGGCGAGAACCCATGTGGGCGGAAGAGTCACACCACATGCATTCAAGGCAACAATCCGACCATACTCACATCGTTCTTGAACGAGTTACACTTCAGCCCTTGGTGAGGAAGTCAGCCAACTGCTTAACAGTCTCGACCCACACGATGTGAACGCTACCCTCATACAATATGAAATTAACGTAATGATACTCAACATTAATGTGCTTCGTGCATGCATGGTGGATACTATCGTTATCGACAATCACAACGGTACTCTAGTTGTCACAATGCAAGGTGATGGATGACAGAGGCTGATGCAACTCGCCCAACAAACGATGCAACAAAAAACTCTCACATGCACCAGTGCCCAAAGCCACGTTCTCTGCCTCTGCTATACTGCGTACAACACACCCTTGCTTCCCGCTACGCCATGAGACTGCCGTACTCTCGATAAGAAATATCCAACCGGTGCGGCTCTTCCCATCTCGGCTCCATGCCCAATCTCTATCAGTGTAGCCCACAGCTACCACGGACGGCTGTCGATAAAATGTGAGGCTTCGGTGTGGGATGGATACCACATACCACAACACGCAGATGGCTCCATCAAGGTGCAACTGGTTTGGGGCCTGTGAGAACTGGGCGAGGACATTCACGGCAAAGGAGATGTCAGCCCGTGTGGTGGTGGCAAGAAACATGAGTGACCCGATGATGCAAAGGAATGCCGTGATGTCCACCGTTGCACCCAAGGTGTTACCGTCAGTAGCCTTCAGCTTTGCCTGCCCGACTGGGGTCATCGGGATGGAGGTGCTGGAGACAGTGGTTAGGAGATCGGCAAAGCGGCCAATGAGCGTCTGAACGTACGCTGCCCGATGCACCTGCATGATGCCATGCGCGAGATCGCGCTCAATCTCCATGTCGAGAAATTCTTGTGTTGGCTCGAGATCCTTCATCTTGTAGGTCACCTTTAGTAACTCCTTCATCTACTCGATAGCGGCAAGGTCGGGTGATGCGATGAGTAGGTCGTCCATGTAGACAAGGATCACAGCAAATGGAGTCTCAGAAGGAGTGATGAAGAGTGTCGGGTCTATAGTGCTACAGAGAAATCCGCCCTTCAGAAGGGTGCGGCTGATCTCGATGTTCCAGCACCGAGGAGACTGGTTGAGGCCATACAAGGCCTCCTACAGTCGCGAGACTCGGCCCGTCCCATCCTCACAGCCAGGGGGCTGAATCATGTAGAGCTCCTCACCATCAAGAGAATATTGAAGAAAGACGTTGCTCATGCCCATCTGGTGGAGCTCCCAACCATGGTGTGCTACTAGGCTGAAGAGCCGACTAGTGGTGAAACGGCCAACCGGGACAAAGACCTGGATGTAGTCAACTCCAGCAACCTAGGAGAAGCCCTTGGTGGTGAGTAAGGCCTTGTACTTGTCCAGGGTATCATCTGGCTTCCACTTTTGGCAAAACACCCACATTGTCCCTATGGCCTTGCAGCCATGGGGAAGTTCCATGAGCTCGTACACTGCGTGCTCGTTGATGGCAACGAGTTCCTCCGGACAGGCGGCCTCCCATTGGTCTACGTTTGGAGCGGCACGGGCCTCACGTAGGCTCTGTGGGTTGGGTGCTAGTAGGGAAGGCCGTGTCGTCAGCACCCAGGCATCGCAAAGTTCTGCAGGAGCCCAGGCCAAGGTGGCGGAGACTGCACGTCGATGCTCCTGGGAGATGAGAGTGTAGCCCTCGGCCGAGCCTGGACGAGTTTCCTCAGCAACGAGGCTAAGGGCCGTCAGGCCAAGGACCTTGATGCCGGGCTCACCGGTCACAACAGTGTGAGGGGAGGAAGGTGTATCGACGGGTGTGCTCGAGGCTGGCCAGGGAGTCCTGGTGCAAGGACATGGGGATGACGTCGGCTTACGGGGCCGCAGAATGCCACCAAAAGCGCGGGTGTAGACCTCGTGCACCGTGGTGCCAGTGACGGCAGAGAGAGGCCGGCAAGGACGAGGTGACAAGGCTTGGGTAGGCGCCGGGTTTGATGCCGGGAAACCGCTAGACACGGGCGGATCCATGGGGTTGGGTGCATCGCAGGCCAGAAGGGGATCAACAAAGGGGTCAGGATGGACTGAGGACTTAGCGGAGGACTCCCTCTCCGACGGATGCGTGGCATCGTTGGTAGGGGAACTGGATGGCGAGGTGGATGACGAGGAAGGAGCATCCAGGCAATTCGCTATCGGGGTTGTGGATGCAGGTGGGAGAACCTGTGCCTCTGGAGCTGGAGCAGTGGCGCGACAAGTATCTTCTCCACGAGACGACAACGGCGAAGCAGAGGGGAGGTAGACCGGACACGAGGGAGGTCGCGAGGGAAGAGGTGCTCAAAGAACAGGGCATTGCGTCACTCAACAACGCGATGCCGGACCTGGTCCCAGAAGTTTCAGGCCTTGGACTGACGCGAGACACCGACAAATATACAGAGACAGCCGCGAGGGACAAGCTTGCCATCCCGTTGGTCCTCGGCGAGCCAAATGCTAGCTACGCACCCCCAGACACAAGAAGGCCTAAGATCGGCCCGTTGACTGCACCACAATGTGTACGGCGTGGCTTGGCAGAGAAGGGGACCATGTGGAACGCGGTTCCACACCCTGGTCATGTAGGACATGCCCTAAAAGAAGAAGCCCTTGGACAACCCAGACTCGATACGCATGATGCGGAAAACATCGGCCATGGTGCGGTTCTACTACTCGGAGATGCCGTTCTACTACAGTGTCCCAGGGGCGGACGTCTCATGACCGACCCCATGACTGGCGAGTTATGTAGTAGTGTCCCCTATGTACTCACAGCCGCATTCAAACCTAAAACGGTGGAGGATGAGACCACACTCGCGCTCAACCGCAAGGTCCCAGGCATGGATGGCAGAGGCCATGTCGCTCTTCCGGCAGAGGTAGATGACCCAGCGATAGTGGGAGTAGTCATCTGTGAGGGTTAGCACATATTGGCCGCCCTCGACCACAAATGCAACCGGGAAAGGGCCCAAGAGGTCGGAGTGGACAAGCTACAGTGAGTGAGTGGCCCGAGAAGAGGACGCAGGATAGGAGGCTGGTGCATCTTGCCTAGGGTGCAGTCAATGCACTCAGTGTGAGGGATCAAATCCGAGCGCGGGCTGGGTGGGAAGCATGCTATCGATAGCATCGGAGTATACGTGGCAAAGGCGTCAGTGAAGGAGGTGCATGTGCTGAGGGGAAAGAACACTGGTGACAAGCACATGTGCAGTGTCAGACGAGGGAGGGGACATTGATGAAGGAAGTCGAGTGACGGAACATGACCTGACCGGATGGGTGAAGGGAGACAATGCCAATGCCGTAGGAGTGACGGACGTCCATGCTCATGAGATCAGGAGCCGTGACAGCCAGGAGGCTGAGCTCCAAACCTGGCACATACAGCAAATCAGTCACGAAGACGCCATCGGACGGACCACAAAAATGAACATCACCAACACCATAGACCGGCAAGATCTACATGGACCCCGTCCGGACACTGTGAACATTCCCAACGGAACCAAGCATGCTGAACGCCTGGTGACAGGAAGTCATGTGTTGCGTGGCCTCGGAGTCGATGATCCAGGTGCCATCGGGGCCGCGGACCGAGGCCGTGACGTTACAGTGTGTGACGAAATAGGACGAGAGAAGGGAGATGGAGGTTGCAAGCTGAGCAGACGGGACAGAGACGAAACGACAATGACAGTCATCCAACTAGGCGAAATCATCCAAAGCTGGCCCCAAAGGGCAACAGGCGGCTTCCCCGAGGTCTCCTCGAAGGTCGGTCTCTATCTGGTAGTGTGAGACCTCTCAGCTAATAGTCACATAACTCGTACTTCCCTGGGGAGGAGGCGTGATACCGAGCTACGTGGTGATGAAGCTCTGCATCTGGCGGATCCGAGCGGCGGAGTCGACGGGTGCCACGGATTGCGGGATCATAGCTCCAGACGGGGGATACGAGCTCCACTGGGATGGAGGCTATGGGTAGTACATCCACTGTATCGGAGCGTACTGTTGCTACTGTAGCAGTACTGCATACGGCTATGGCTGTGGCGGGACATACTACTGGTGGTGCTGCGCATGGAGAAGGGACGACGGAAGTTGTGGTCGAGGCTGAGGAGCCGGCTGAAGGGTGGAATAGGTGGTGGCCACAGTGGTGCTAGGGGAGAAGGGAGGGCCTGTGGTAGCAGTAGAGGTGCCAAGGTGGCGCTCATGCTGATGGCAAAAGGTAGCGATAATGCGGGCCTCGTCAGTAGGGATGGGCCACTTGTACCATCCATGCCGCGTATGGCTACAGTTGTGGCATGTCAGGGTAGTACCACCGGAGGCAGACTGTTGTCCCTTGTCCTTGCGCTTCCCGCTGTAATGAGATGCCCATCTTTTTCTGGCATACTCAGGGCCTAGACCGAGTTTTTGGGGCATCTGGGCAATTTTCTGTTTTTTGGAAAATTGGCTCGTGGTCGAGCTCGACTCCGCTTGACCGCGACTATGGGCAACGAGGAGGAGCGAGCGTGCGAGCAAGCACCGACGTGAGGGTCACGCTGGTGCTAGGGGGTTGTTTCGTGCGCAACCCCCACATGGCGTTCCGAACACGCCATGCGGGGGTGGCTTCACCCTCTCGACGGACAGCGTATCGCATACGCTACACGCCGTGGGGTTTGTCTCGGAGGCGGGCTCTCGACAACGCGTACGATCAACCACAGAATTAGTTTCAGTGGGAGCAACGGCGCGACTGCCGCAGTACCACCGGTGGCATACGCAATAAGACAACCGCACCCATTGCCGAGAGGCGTCAAGCCAACGATTGACGGCCGAGCAATCCTCGCACTAGGAATTAGGTGCAAGTAGAGAACCAGGTCCAGGTGCAAGCAAAGCACTAAGTTCAGGATCAAGTAGCTTGCTACAGCAAGCTAGGAGAGCAGTAGGCTAGGGCTAGAGTAGCCAGCAAGAAAGTATGAAGACTCAGTACATTGCTCATTGTCATTAACCTGATTTTCCAGCTTTGGCTTCCAAACATCTCCAAGGCTGTGACTGTGCTCTCTACACACCAAGGCTACATCTCGAGAGAACATACACTCTCACATCTGGTATTAGAGCCAGAGCCACGTTTGGGCGGAAGCGCCGCCGGAGCTCTACCAACTTCAAGCAGCGGAAGGCACGGAGTACCCCGAACAACGTCGCGGCTCATCGAGAGGGAGATCGCTGGACCAGACTTCGAAGCCAACGCACGAACCAACCTGTGGAAAATTTTCTATGTTTCTTGAGCGTCCACACGGCCTACCATGTGTGCGCGGGAGACGACGGGTGACTCCCACGCACTTCGAAGACGTCAGATTTTCATCCCCAACGGCCGAATTTTCTTGATTGCTTCCAAAACGCTGCCAAATGTTTTCTGAGAATCTCCTATGGCCAAAATCCATCAAGAGCCATGGAGCAGGCCCTGTAGCAGATCGTAGAGCATTTGGGATCCCTCAAGCTAGAGAATGAGCGGCTTAATTGGCAGATGGCTGACCTTTGGGATGGGACTGACGCTGGACAGTTTCGGGCGGCCCGGTCAAGGAGTCCGCCAAGACCAAAGCCAAAGGCTCTGGAAGCGTTCAATCGTTAGTAAAGGGTGCAAACATACGGACCTGGTTGTTCGCAATGAACAGCTACTTTGGGACTCTGGGTCACCCTCCGGAGGACGATGCTGTACGTGTGTCATTCGCTGTGACATTGCTACGTGGAACATCATTGGAATGGTAGAGGCAGCTGAATGTGCTGGCCACTTGTGGTGGAGGTGGGAACACAGCTGTGCAACATGCCGTGTTGTGGCAGCCAGGCACAGGGCAAGCTGAAGCTCATGTGCCGATGACATGGGAGCAGTTTGAGCAGGCCATCAGAGATCGGTTCAATCTCGTGAATGCCTCCATGGTCGCATGCAACAAGTTGAAGTAGCTGAAGCAGATCGGCTCAGTCTAGGAGTACTCGCGTTGATTTTTGGCACCGTGCTCAGAGATTGACAACGTGAGTGAGCCGGAGATGGCGGACAAGTACCACGACGACTTGAAGGCAGAAATTCAGCGTACGTTGGCACTGAGTGGAATCACGGAGTTCCAGGCGATGGTGGCCACTCCTGAGCGCGTTGACGCGCTACGCTACCATCGAGGGGATTTTCATGAGAAGCAGGACAAGTTTCAGCGCCGAGCACAACACCAACAAGCTGGGCCCATGGTGATCGATGCAGTGCAAGGTGGCCAGCAGCAAAGCAAGCTGCGTTGTGGGAGCTGTTAGATCTGCAGAAAGCTGGGGCACCACAAGAAAGACTGGAAGAAGAAGCAGCAGGGAAACGGCAACCAACAGTGAGTGGCGGACGTCCAACTGCTGGGAAAGCTTTGTACGCATCAGCGAACACCATTCCCAAAGGTCCTTCAACAACTAGGGAGCTGCCGAGTGTATTGCTATGGATCGAAGGAAGTGAGAGCGTTCCGGGAACCCTCATGAAAGCCGAAATCTTATCGGCTGATCCTGCAGATGGCGAGGGGTGCCAGACTCGTCGGCAGGTTGAAACATTGCTGGATTGCGGCGCGTCGCACTCATTCATTAGCGACGAGCTTGTAGAAAGGTTGAGGCTTGCACGACTACATGGAAAACCAACTAAGGTCAAGTTGGTGCAAGGGGAGCTGGAGTGCCGATTGCCTCTAAAGCCTTTAAGGGTCCGCCTGGACAAGCTTTCGTGTGAGATAAAATTTTGCACGTGTCCGATGGATGCCTATGACGCCATTTTGGGGCGTGAGTGGCTGCACCGGTGGAATCTTGGTGTGGATTGGGTACGCAGCCAGGTGTAAGTGAAGAAATGTGGAGAGCGAATTGTTTTTCCATTGTGGACAGAGGAGAAGGACTCCAAGGCAGGCAAGGTACTGCAGTTGATTTAAGTATAGAAAAAAGCGCTGTCAGTGCAAGGGGGATCAAGTGTAGCTTGTGTGGGTGCGACAGAAGGAAGCAGCTGAAGAGGTGGAAGTGATGGCAGCAGATGCAAAGGACCAAGAGGGAGAGCAGTAGAAAGCACCATCAGCAGAGCTATTGGAAGGCATTAAGGGGGTGTTGGAAAACTATGGTGACATGTTTCCTATTGAGTTGCCAAAGGATTGCCACCGAATCGGGACATCGAACACAAAATTGAGCTAGTTCTGGGAGCAACTCCAATGGTGCAAGCTGCTTATTACATGAGCGATAATGATCCAGGTCAGCTGAAGAAGCAGTTGGAGGAGTTCATAGTGTAGGGGTTCATCAGACCGTCGGTGTCACCGTACGCTACACCAGTCCTCTTTGTGAAAAAGAAGACAGGGCAGCTATGGATGTGCGTGGACTATCGCGTACTGAACAACGTAACAATTAAGAACCGGTACCTGCTGCCAAGGATCGAGGAGCTGTTTGACCAGCTGAGGGGAGCGCAGTACTTGAGCAAGATTGACTTGCGCTCGGAGTACTATCAGATATGGATTGCGGACCAGGATATGGAGAACATGGCGTTTCAGACATGGTACGGCTATTTCGAGTACCTCGTGATGCCATTTGGATTAAACAACACTCTTGCAACGTTCACGATATCATAATCTACTCCCAAACTCTGGAAGAGCATCCGCAACATCTTTGGCAGCTGTTGGACATTCTTCATAGAGAGAAGTTGTTTACAAAGCTCTCCAAGTATGAGTTCGAGAAACGAGAGGTGGAGTTTCTTGGACACATCGTGAGCGGCAAGGGTCTTCGCATGGACCAAAGAAGGTGGAAACAGTGAAGTACCCTACTCATTTTAAATTTTGTTGATTGAGCAGTTGTGAATTTTGGAATCTTTAATTTCGTTCAAGGGTAAATTTATTCCTTTTTTCTTGGAATTCGTCGAAGGACCGTGGGTGGCACCTTTAATTCGGCGACCGGTCTCAATTGTTTTTTGCAATTGGGCGAACACGAGAGTCGTGCTGGAAAAAACTCTTTATTGCTGTTGCCATACGCGCAACCTGTTAGTAACTCTGACAAATCATGTGTCGCAGGTACACGTGGTCCCTTTGGACCGCGTGTACCTGGCACACAGCCGCCTCACGCTGCTTGACATGCCGTGATCACCGCATGTCAAGCGGCACGGTACTCCGGCGATTCAAATCATTGTTCGGTGATTTGAATTGCCGATCCACAAAGTATGAAACCGAAGTTTTACATTTTCAGTACAAACCCAGAAGCTGAGTCAGAAATCATAGTACAAATGGTTATATGAATCCAGGAATCAAACTTTCCCGGTTGCACTTTAATTTCGATTTTTCACTTCTAGAATTATTTAAGTGCCTCTATAAATTCGACGAAGCATTGATTTCGACGAGGAAAAAAAAGGTTAAAATCGAGATTCAAAGTCAATAGGGTAGTGGCCGACACCAGAGTGCGTGCGTGACATCTAGGTCTTCCTGGAGTTTGTCAACTACTACCGGAAATTCATCCGGGGGTACGCAGAGAAGGGTGCGTCGCTGATCCAACTGCTACGGAAGGATTTCCAGTGGGAATGGGACAATTTGGAGTAGAGAAGCTTCAAGGAGCTCAAGGCTGCAATGTGTGAAGCTCCGATTTTGGTACATCCGGATTCGTCCAAGGAGTACTTCATGGCAACAGACGCAAGCGACTATGCCATTGGGGTAGTGCTGATGAAGGATCACGGAAAGGGGCCGCAACTGATTGCGTACGCATCATCTCAGCTGCGAGGTGTGGAGCTGAACTACGCAATCCATGAGAAGGAGATGCTGGCGGTGATCCATGCATTCAAGTACTGGAGGTGCTACATCGAGTCGCGAGGCTACGTGGTCTTTAGAGATCATTATGCCCTGAAGTACCTGAAGACGCAGCCGAATCTTAGTCATTGAAAAACTTGATGGATAGAGTTTGTAGCGCGCGGCCGGTCCGACGTGGCTCGCACGGGGTCCCTGGCCTATGGACGGGCGGATGGCATGGCTTGAGGGTCGGAGACCCTCAAGCGCCGCAGTTTTGGCCTAGTTGGCCAAGGGTTCCGTCCGTTCCGTTACATTGGTATCCGAGCGCCGGGGTTCGAGTCCGACGTGCGGACGCCGAGGGCGGCTCACTCCTATCGGGGGGAGTGTAGCACGCGGCCGGTCTGACGTGGCTCGAACGGGGTCCCTGGGCTGTGGGCGGGCTGATGGGATGGCTTGAGGGTCGGAGACCCTCAAGCACCACGGTTTTGGCCTATTTGGCCAAGGGTTCCATCCGTTCTGTTAGAGAGTTTTTGGAAGGAAGTTTTGACTACGAGATCCAGTACAAGCCTGGGAAGGTGAACCCGGCAGATCCTCTGTCAAGGAGGCCGGACTTGAGCCTCAACACCATCTCAGTGCTAATGGGATCTCCAGTCATGCATAGCCTGTTCCAGCACGGCTATGGTGTGGACGGTGACTTCACGGGTGGTGCGCTGAAAGACGCCACGTGGGATGGAGTCTACTGGCGAAGGGGG
Organism: Penium margaritaceum; assembly: GCA_023375785.1. Classification (NCBI taxonomy): domain Eukaryota; kingdom Viridiplantae; phylum Streptophyta; class Zygnematophyceae; order Desmidiales; family Peniaceae; genus Penium; species Penium margaritaceum. The sequence continues at coordinate 148,277 of SZWC01005240.1, forward strand.
AAGGAGCAGAGGATTGTCATGCTGGACTATGCGTCATTGAAGCAGTTGTTGCTGGAGGAGGCGCATGATACCCACTACTCGGGTCAGTTCGGCTTCGACAAGATGCTCAAAGCCTTGGCATACCAATACTGGTGGTCTTGAATGGCGACTGACTGTAAGAGGTTTGTGAGCAGTTGCGATGTGTGCCAACGCATCAAGGCGCGGAGGACCAAGCCACCTAGGGAGCTACAACCATTGCTTGTATTTTAGAGGCCATGGACAGACATCTTGCTTGACTTCATTTGCAGGTTGCATGTGACGCAGCAGGTTAACCACACGGTGTTGGTGGTGGTGGACCGGTTCTCTAATATGGCCACTTTATCACATGTCCTGAGAGCATCATAGCTGCCGGGACAGCTCATCTCCTCCTCAGTCTTGTCACCAGGATGCATGGAGTGCCGTAGTCGGTGGTCTCTGATCGCGATCCACGCTTCACACTGAAATTCTAGAGAGATCTCATGAGGAATCTGGGCACACGGGTGTAACTGACCACGGCATACCACCCACAGAGTGATGGGCAGACAGAGTGCATGAACCAGACTTTGGAGCAAATATTGTGGAGCATGGTCCCACCAGATGGAGAGGGTTTGGAGGAGAAGCTCGGAGTGGTAGAGTTTGCATACAACTCAGCGGTGCTAGCCCCAACAGGAAAGTCACCGTTTGAGGTTGTCTATGGCTACCAGCCATTGAGACCAGCCGCCCTTGCTACGGCAACATCTCTTCCGGCTGTGCAACAGATTGCTGATGGATTTACCACCACTTCGGACGTGGTGCGGCAGAGGCTGTTGAAGGCATGGAAGCAGTAGAAGTAGTAGGCTGATAAACATTGCTCTGTAGAGGAGTTCCAAGTGGAAGACCGGGTGATGCTAAACTCTACTAACCTGCAGCTACTTGGAGTTGGGAGTCCCAAGTTGAAGCCGCGATGGGTGGGTCCATGCCGCATTCTGGTGAAGCGGTCGGCCGTTTCCTACAAGTTGGAAATGCCAGCTCACTACACCATCCATCCAGTGTTCCTCATCTCTCTGCTTCGTGCCTATCGTGATCCTAACACCTTCTTCCAGGATCGTGGGAAAGCTCAACCTCCTACTGTCTAGGTTGAAGGAAGTGAGGAGTTTGAGGTGGAGACGATTCTGGCAGACCGTCACAGGGGACACCGGCGTGAGGTTTTGGTGCAGTGGAAGGGGTACCCGGTGGAACACAACTATTGGGAGCCAGAGGCCAAATTCCACGTTGGGGATACCAACACTGTTCTCCAGGAGTACCTTAGGCGTGCCGGGACGTCTCGCCTCCGACAGGGGGGGTGAATGTAACGAGGTGCCCATATTTTTCTGGCATACTCGGGGCCCCGACCGAGTTTCAGGGGCATCTCGGTCATTTTCTATTTTTTGAAAATTGGCTCACGGTCGAGCTCGACTCTGCTTGATTGCGACTGTGGGCAGCGAGGTGGAACGAGCGCGCGAGCGAGCACCGACATGAGGGTCACGCCGATGCTAGGGGGCTGTTTCGCGCACAATCCCCACGCGACGTTCCGAACACGCCATGTGGGGGTGGCTTCACCCTCTCGACAGGCAACGTATCACATACTGTACCCGCCGAGGGGTTTGTCTTGGAGGCGGGCTCTCGACAACGTGCACGGTCAACCGCAGAAGTAGTTTCGGTGGCAGCGACCGCGCGAAGGCCGCAGTACCACCGGTGGCGTACGCAAAAAGACAACCATACCCACGGCCGAGAGGCGTCAAGCCGAGAGACAAGACGGATCGTCAATCTAGACGATCGACGGCCGAGCACTCCTCGCACTAGGCATTAGGTGCAAGTAGAGCACTAGATCCAGGTGCAAGCAAAGCACTGGGTTCAGGAGCAAGTAGCTTGCTACAGCAAGCTAGGAGAGTAGTATGCTAGGGCTAGAGTAGCCGGCCAGAAAGTATGAATACTATGTACATTGCTCATTGTTACTAACCTAATTTTCCAGCTCTATCTTCCAAACATCTCCAAGTATATCTTTTTGCTGCGACAGTACTCTCAACACACCAGGGATAAATCTCCAGAGAGCACACACTCTCATACCCGTCCTTCTTTCCTTTGCCCTTGGCGCTGCATGAGGAGGAAGTACCGGGGAAAGGGGTGGAGGAGCCACTGGAGGTGGTAGCTACAGTCGCAGAAGAGCCACCGCTCCGACATTGTGTGTCCTTGTCTGCTTCCTCCACACTGAGGAAGAGGTCGTATGCCCAGGTCATCAAAGTGCCCTGGGTTGCCAGCGCCTCGAGGATGGACAGGCCGTAGGGGACAAATATGTCCGCAAACTCAAGAGTGGCACCATTCTTGATTGTGAGGAGGGCAGCAAGTGGGGGAGGTGCGACTGTCTTGAGCCGGCGCACGATGTCCTGTGCACGGCGCTTGTAGGTGGTGAAGGACTTGGAGACTCTCATGTGAAGGGAGCTGAACTCCTTTAGGAGGCGGCTGACAGCTGCCTGGCCGAAGGCACGATACGGATGTGTCAGCATGTCCCAAGCCCGCCGGGGGTCAGTGCTAGTGTCGTCAGTGGCGTCACCGAGAAATGAGTCCAGGGTGGCGCGGTCACCATCGGGTGCGGCGAGTATGAGTGCACAGACGGCGCGACCCGCCTCAAGCGCTTGCTCCGGCCGTACTACACCCTTCCGCATGACGACGTGCGGAAGGGTGTAGTACGGCCACAAGCCATCCCCCTGTACACAGATGCGATAGAGCAGTTCCTAAGACAAGAATTGCTCATCTCCAACAAGGATAGGAGGAGGGGACTCGAAGTCTTGCGCCGAGAGGGGCCGGCCGCTCCAGCACCTAGAACGTTGGTAACTGTCTGCTGCAGTTGCTGCACCTATTGCTGCGTTGCTGTCTGCGCTGTCGTAGTTAGAGCAGGATCAGGCTGTCCAGGGACGACAATCTGGCTAGTGCTGGTTGCGGCAAGCATGTGGCACAACTGATCGACCTGGCGCTGCATATCCACTATGGGGTCTGTAGTGGGCGGGTCTGCAGAGCTATCATACGTGTCGGCGAAATTCTCTTGATTGGGCATTGTCGCTGTTGCTGAGGCTGTTGATGCCTTTGCTACCGCTGCGGCTGGTGTTGCTACTGCTGTTGCTGCTGCTGCTGCTGCTGCCGTTGCCACTGCTTCTACTACGCCTGCTACTGCTATTGCCGTTGCTGCCGCGGCTGCTACCGCGGCTGTTGCTGCCACTCCTACTGTAGCCGCCCCACGCTGGGTTGGTGCGTCTCCCCTCAGTTAACATCTGGATGATGAAAGTAGTTCGATAAAAAACCTGACTGCGTTTCTCGCTGATGTGGGATGGTGGAAAAAATTGACCTCCAATCTAGAAATTTGATTGATTGCTGAAACTTTACTTTCAAAATTTTAGCACTTAAAAATCAAGCTGTCCATATCAAGCGAAAGCTGGACCACAGGTGTGTCTGAATGTGCTGAATGAAGTGGTGGAAGTCTTGGCTTTAGAAAGTGAAAAATGTGCCAAAACGACATAATTCCGTGCTTAGCTCGATTTTTTTTAGAAAAGTTGGATCTTCGACTCGGGACAATTAATGCTGGAGGCTACAGATCACCAAACGAGCCGAGCATGGTGGCTATGGAAAACTTATGACCAAAGCTTTCCAACGAGCCTATGCGTGTAATATTGGAAGTCCGTTTGAGTCGGGTGCAGTCGGACGTAGGGGACGTGGGTGGCTGACACAATTTGCGTCTGCATCTCCTCCTCGTCCGTGCGGCTTCCAAGAAGGTGCAAGGACGGGACAGTAGCTACAAACGGTGCTCCTGCCTCCTTCCTCTCCCTCTTGGGTGTCTATTGCTGTCGCTACTGCTGCTCCTTACTATTGCAGCTGTGTTTGACACTGCTGCTACTGCTGATGCTGCGTCTCTGCTGTTGCTGCCGCTGCTACTGCTGCCACTGCTACTGCTGCTAGTACTGTGGGTCACTTACACCTCGGGTTGATGTTGCCATGTGCTTCGTCGCCAGCAGGTTTCCTGATGTTGCTACGCTGGCCTCTCACCTCCCTACATCAAACGTGGGGGTCAGAGCTGCCGGAAAAATTCCGGTAGCATTTCCCTTGCACTGGCACGTATGGGAGGTCTGCCGGCGTAGCCAGGAACCTGTACGCCACTGCTGCTGCTACTAGTGCGTCTGCTACGCTACAGCCTTGATACCAAAAAGAAACTATCTAGTGTGCAGGTTGGGGCAGTGGCGTTGTTGATGCAGCGTGCGGGAACCTACGCTTGTTGCTTAGTAGGGCTGATGGCGGTATTACCGGAACCGTGGTATACCGCATTTTTGTACCGCGTTACTGTTGTACCGCGGTACGGTATTCTTTTTAACGGTACATGTACAGTATTGGTACTCACCTGGAAGGGTACCCCTCTTTTGTACCGCGGTAAAGTACCACGATAGCGATACAGTAAAAGCTTCGTTGTTGAACTTGTAACGGTAGTGTAGTACAAAAATGTGAATGAACGAGAATGCAACAGAGGCGAAGTGACGATCGACGAGGACATACTAGAAGGCATCGTTTTGTTGCGAAACCAAAAAGAAAAAACCAATGTCGTTCATGCAATGCAACCGTCGTCGTTTAAGAGTTCTAGCCAACATTCATGCCTGTGTCCATTTGTCTAATTTCAAACATTGTTGTCAGGTGAACATTTATTATAAATTTAACATGTCTACGTCATAAGTTACCACATAGACATCATTTAGTTCGAAGTTTCGACTTGTAACTCAGAACTGAAATAATCCTTCTCTCATTGCATTATGTACCAATGTTTCCACGGTCAGAAAATGTTGTCCAATGCTCGCTTGCTATGGCTCCTTCAAACGCGGTTTCCACCACATTGCACAGATAGGGACGTACTTGCACCAAAATTTGTAGGAATAGGGTTGATTGACTAGTAGGGAAAGTCTCATCAAAACGCGTCCTTGATGGATCGAAACGAAAGGTGACGATGCTGGTCCGCGCGAGAAAGGCATCGAGACTAAATCCAAAATTCGATGTTGGGTTTGTTGAATATCTTATCGCTGCGTTGCTAGCTCCTGACGGATGTGAAAAGGTACCCCCCTCTTTCTTGAGCTTAGAAAGGCCACCCTATCCCTTTATCGATACCCCATTATTACAGCCAATAAATATTTTGTTGTATGTCATGTTTCTCTCGTGTCCATCTTTGGAAGGCACAGTGCAATTTGAGTCTACCTCTGCGTCGAAACTGCTTTTTTTTTTCTACGACATGTCTACATGTCTGTCAATCTCCTGTCAAGTTTGTTCCTTCAATGCATGTTTGTTCTGTTGAGACAAGGTAAAGTTTTGCGCTTATCCACCAAGTCCACTAGTCGCAACATGCATGTGCAATAAAGTACCGCGGTACCACTCATTTTGTGATTTGCATGTTGTGCAGTATACCGTGTACCGCGGTACACAGTATGTACCGCGGTATTTAACCAATACCTGTCCTACTGTGGGAGCGTTACCGGTAACAATTCTAACCTCCCACGGAACTAGGATACCGCGGTATTGAATACCGTGGTAAAAGTGTATCGCGGTATTTGGGTACCGCGGTACCAAATACTGCGGTATTGCAGCCTTGTTGCTTAGTGTGCCCCCCTAGTATGCTGCAATAGAGTCAAAGTCTGAGAGCTCTGGTTTGTTACTCAAAAGTGCGTGCGTCATAGTTAGCGCCAGAAAGCAGCTGGAATGAAGCAACGACTTATTAGGAATGAAGAATGAGCAACTATTAGAGACCCCTCTTAGTTCTAGCTTCATCTGAGCACTGTAAGACTTGTTACTCAGAAAACTAGCCAACCAGGAAAATCCTAGCATTATCCTGTTTGGGAGGAGCCAGACGGGCGCCCTGCCAGACACCAGACAACCCAAAACCCGGGCATTGTCCGTTTTGCCTAAAAACTAGGCCTTACCAAAGTAGTCACGCTGCGAACGCAGTCGTGCAGTCAGAATCAGCAAGAAGAATAGGTACGAGAAGTTCCTAGTGCCCGAACTTAGGCGTCGACTACATTGTTCCAGAGAGCCAACTACGACTAATGATGACGTGATAGCCAAGGGTAGCTACCGATGGGGCTGGTCGTGCGAGGGTACAGTATCAGAAGCACGAGGAGAAGGAGAACCACACACTCGGCTTCACGGCGACACTTCCACTCCACCGAGCAGCACCCTGTCGGCTTCAGCGTCCATCCAAAAATTCGTCTGCACGAGCATGTACACTAGTCGAGAGGTCACTGTATGAGTCAGTGAGGCAGTGCACAGACAACAACAGCCGCATGCATCACCCACCATGGGTCATGGCGTGTATTTATGCCGTGTGCTTGTCATTTCATTTCAATTGTCATTTCTCTCTCCATTACGAAGCTGTTGGAGCTTATGAGACTTTGCACATCTCCCTAGCCTAACCCTTGTTGTCCTTGCTTGCTTGTTTGCTAGTGCGCCAACTGATTGGTCGGTGTCACCATGTTAGCAACAAGGTTAGGAAGCTTTCTAGCATTTTTGCAGTGCGTTTTGGGATTTGGCACCTGTATTGTAATTAATTTTGTGGGAGGGTCATCGTTTAGGACAAGGTTTAACCCATGAAAAGTGGGTAGATTTTTGGCTACTCGTTGTAGAAAAGATCATGAAGGCGACAGAGGAACCTTCGTTGCCACACAACCATGTAGATCGAACATAGCTGAAGAAGATAGTTCCGCTGTCTTCGCAATGTGGATGTATGGAAAGACTCTCATGTAAGATCTTGATGTCCCCATTCTACCAGTTTTGCTGCAACAGCGTTGCTGCAGGCGCGCCGTTGCACTTCCCTGCGTCAGGCAGCTGCTAGTGGCTAGCAACTGCCAGTGGTGGTAGGCGGTGCAGAATCTCACACGACACGATTCAACTGCACTACTCTTGAATGAAAGGATCGACTCACAGACAGGATGGGGACGGGGACACAAGGGCCGCAGAAGGAGAGGGCACAAAAACGAGAGTCGGGCGGTCCAGCGAGCTGCACGTCGGGCTGGCAAGGGAGTGAGCGGGGTGAGTCTTGGGAGTGGTTGGTGCGCCTCAGCCGGTCTTGAGAACCACTCTCTTGCCCTCTTGCGAAAACGCCTGGAACCGCTGCACCTGCACGTCGAGTGCGTGGGGCAAGTGAGCGAGCGGGCGAGGGAGCGAGCGAATGGGCAGCCGCACACGTGTGCACATCGCAGAACGAGGGGGGGGGGGGGGGGGGGGGGGGGGTGG
>SZWC01005241.1:41114-54560 GCA_023375785.1 Penium margaritaceum
GCCGCCCAGTCGACCACCCGTGTCATGTGCCGAGGCACTGCGTCCAAGAACTGAGGCGCTCTCACCTCCCCCTGCATTGTGTACACAACGAGAGGAGATCTCCAACAGATAGGGTGCCTTACCTGTGATGGGTCAGTTCCGCATGCCATGCATGCTACCTCCCTGCCATTTGGCCACGCATGGCACTAGCTCGACCTCTATTTCTCCACCTTCCGACCCAAGGCAGCGTAACCTTAGACGCCCGTCGACATCCACGGGTGTTGGGTGGCGACCCACTCTCAAACTCGTGGCACCACACGCTACAACAACAGCTGCTCCATCACCTATACCGCCGTCTGTACCACCCGCTAGACCATACGCTACATCAACCACTACACCACCTCCTACACCCCTTGTTGCACCACATGCTACACTGCCTCCTATACCTCCAGCTCCACCACACGTTGCACCGCACGCTACATCAATCGCTGCTCCGCCCGCTACACCACCCGCTTCGCGCCTTACTAATCCTAGCACCACCAATCATGCTCGTGCCCACAATCGGATGGTTGTAGCCGCCCATTGCAACCAGGTTGGTAGCCACTCCACGACTTCGCGCCCATCAATAGAGCATGGGCAGTCGGGGCCATCACCGGCCAAACCCAGTATTTAATGAACCACACACACGGGGGCGCGAAACCACCACCACAACAAGTTGTCCCTCGGGGGCCCGTCCATAGTGTTCCTCTAGCGCCGGCTCCTATCCAGCCCCCTCCTTTGACAACCCGCATTGTCAACTTCGACTCAGGTGCCAAAGAATTACTCTTCTTCTGGCTCAATCAGGGTTAGGATTTTGAAAAATTGGAAAGGCACCGGGATAAAGACGTGGCAAAAAGGTTGTGGTTGTTTTGGATGGAGTCTCGCTCCCCGGAGCATACTGAGGTCCACCCCTATACAAAGTCTTCCTGGGACAGGCACCGTGTTCTTTGTCCTAGTATTTTCTCTGGTAATTTGAGTCTGTCGCGATCCGCCTTTCTTCCTTGTGGAACAATATTTGCGAGCTCCTANTCTAGGCGAATTCATACATTTCAGATAATCGTTGAGTCGGAAGTTTCTCTGGTCTGATTGTTTCACTAATCACAGTAAAAGAACAGTTTTAAACGGTTTCAATATTCCCTCAATCCCTGAAACTCCGTTACACGCCGCCGCAGCCTCCGACCACCACGAGCCAGTTGCACTCCCGTCTCAAGTGCACGATGACCTACAGAACAAAGTGGCGAGGCCTCATTCCCTCGAGAAAATGAGCTGTTTGTCGTCTTCGCCCCCAACTGACTCGGGCCGGGAAAATCAGGTCGGAAGTACTTTCCAGTTGTGACAAATGCCCGCGAAATGAAATCGCTCAAAGACGGAATAAGGCTTCATTTGCATAACGTTGAATAAACCGAAGCGACGACCGTGTATGCGTTTAGGAAATCGGGACCAAGATCCACATCTAAGAGGCACCTCATAGGATGTTGCCAAACCTTTCAAAGGAAACCGATATCTTCTAAGGCAAACTTCTGAGAGGCTACTACATGACCAGCCGCCTTGACATTCTGTGAGGTCTAGGAAGGATAGCTCCTGTTCCACATAACTACTTCTGAAATATGCGACGGCCAGCGATGACCGCCCGTTTCATCCACCGGTCCATCTGGTCAGTAGATTAATCCGACCTCACGTGAAATTCTAAGGGTGCGTTTGGATTAATCAGCATTAGGGTTCACGGTCGCAGTTTTCTGCGAAACGCATTGGTTCACTGCGACCGTGGAAGCGACTCTCTGTTTGGTTTGCACTGCGACCGCTTATCAGACAGGTCCTGGCGTCCGGATTGTCCTCCCACGTTTGTGTCGCGTCACCAGTCAGTCGGGCATTCTGGGGGCGGATGGCAAGAAGTCGCAATCGCAGTCCGTGCAGTTCTCACGGCCGCATACATGAACNGGATGGAGTCTCGCTCCCCGGAGCATACTGAGGTCCACCCCTATACAAAGTCTTCCTGGGACAGGCACCGTGTTCTTTGTCCTAGTATTTTCTCTGGTAATTTGAGTCTGTCGCGATCCGCCTTTCTTCCTTGTGGAACAATATTTGCGAGCTCCTAAAAATCCATTCTTTCATCACACTGTCTTGTCTCTCTTCGTCCGATTTTTAGACGTACGTCCGACAACACTCCCAACGGTGATGAGCTTACGGAGCCATATTGCAAAAACTTTGCAATATGGCTCCTTGTAAGGTGGCGACTAAGGACTATGTAGTTACGTATTGTTTTGAGTTGTCATGGGTCCACAACGAGCCTGGACGCATCGACGTCCGCTCTATGGAGGCACTGAAGAGGGGCTGCTCGTAGAATATTAAGGCGATTGTTGGTTCCAAGTTAGGGGTAGTCAAACTCTCCCACGTTGCTGAAGGCCACCACTGCACACCGTCAATTGGGTGTGGAAGTCCCGCTCGGACCACAAGATGGTTTGAACGAAAGATTTCAACTTAGGTGGCGTAGGANCCACGTTTGTGTCGCGTCACCAGTCAGTCGGGCATTCTGGGGGCGGATGGCAAGAAGTCGCAATCGCAGTCCGTGCAGTTCTCACGGCCGCATACATGAACAGTCAACACGGTCCAGGACCTTGCCAACACGGTCGCGTCCTTTTATCGTTTAGTGCCGACATTCTATCGTTTTGCGTTGAATCACATAGAATCGCAACCGTGAACCCTAATGCTGATTAATCCAAACGCACCCTAAAAGTGTGCCCAGCCCTAATGGCGACCTTGCGAGCGGCCTGGGAATTCTGAAAAACAATTTTTCTCACATTTCCTCACATTAAGGGTGTCTTTGGCACGACACGACTTACAAATCTGTCCTCTAACCTACGCGACCTCGACATCAATCGCACGTNGGGTCCACAACGAGCCTGGACGCATCGACGTCCGCTCTATGGAGGCACTGAAGAGGGGCTGCTCGTAGAATATTAAGGCGATTGTTGGTTCCAAGTTAGGGGTAGTCAAACTCTCCCACGTTGCTGAAGGCCACCACTGCACACCGTCAATTGGGTGTGGAAGTCCCGCTCGGACCACAAGATGGTTTGAACGAAAGATTTCAACTTAGGTGGCGTAGGATCCCACAACTCCCCCTGGAGTGTTGCGAGCCATGATCAAACAGGCGGTCGAGGTGCAGGTTGTGAACTGCACGTTGTAGTGTGCCCGGTTTTGCGAACAGGCACAATTGATGGGTTCCAAGGCGAAGTTCCGACAGTATTTTTCGTCGCTTTGTGAAGAGGCAAGAAGATCCCATGAGTATCTACGATTGTTGTAGCCTCGTTACGTTGCCTGTAAGCTTACGTATGTCGCTCGTGTGCTTTGTGTATGTGAATGTGAACTGTGTGGACCCAATGACTCATGTCGTGGCGAAGATGGACAATAGCAAAATGTTCAAGTGGATTTTTGTGTTTGCGGGAGCGACACGTCTCGGATGGGAGTACCTGCGTCGTATCATGACCATGGATGGAACATTCTTGAAGAACGGGCACAAGAAAGTTATGTTGATCTCGCAGTTCTTTGACGCGAATGACCATGTGTGTCCAATGGCATGGGCCCTGGTGCCGAGTCAAAATGAAGAGTCATGGACATGGCTCTTCTTGCATCTAGCCCATGCTTATCCAACATAGTGTACCAAAGGTATAGTAATCGTTTCAGACAGGGATGCAGGCCTCACAAAGGCTCCGAAGACACGCTTGTCTGGCACAACGCACACGTACTGTGCCTACTATCCACGGAGGAACGTGCAAGAAAAGCACAACAAGAAGGTTGCTTATAGGGCATGGAAATGCACCCAAGCCCTAAGGTATGAACAGTTCCACTGAGCCATATAACACTTGCAAGCCGTCAGCGAAGGAGCTGTCAACGACCTCATCCTAGGCTGAGATGGGCAGGATGGCATGCCCCCTCAAAAGTGGATCTCGTACATGTGCCCTAGTCCACGTAGGGGACACATCACCACCAATGCCTCCGAGTCTATGAATGCCTGCCTCAAGTCCTCCGTAAGCTCTACCCGTTCTACTACTTCTTACAGGTGTGGTACTTTGTGTATAGGATCATGGTTGAGAGATGCGAGTAGGTTACTACTTTGCGTAGAGGATCGTCGTGAACAACAACGAGTTGCTTGCCCCCGACCTCGCAAAAGGCCTCCTACATAGTCATGCGTTGAATTGACTATGATGTCATCATGGAGGGGCCAAAGACGACAATGGTGCGTGACCCAACAAACAACCGCCGGCGTGTGGACCTTAGGCACGTGACTTGTGAATGTGGTCGCTGGCGCGAGTACGGCCAGTCCTACCAACACGCATGTGAAATGATGATAGGGGTGGGCGAAGATCCAACCGCGCACGTCAACGACTGCCACATACTAAGAAACAAGAGCAGGACGTATGGCAATCCCATGTGGTCCATTGCCGTAGAGGGCAGCCGCATAGTCCCGTGCAGCTGGGGGCAACCAGGATCGCGCCGAGGCCGGGGGAGGCCCGGGTGAATTCGCCTGGAGTGTGAACCACTCCACAAGCGCAACATTCATCTGCCCCAAGTGTTGACGCAAGGGCCACACAAAGAAGAGGTGTCCCAACCCCGTAGCACCGCGTCCACACAAGGCAATAACAGCTCTCAAAGATGACCGTGCAGCAGCAGCAGCACGTACAAGACCAAGGGTCAAGCAACGGCAGAAGGCACAGCAAGTGGAGGTGAGGAAATAGAAGGGGCAGCAACTGAGGACTCCAATCCAGAAGACTATGACCCTAAAGCGGAGCCCAGGGGTTTCTCCACATACGAAGAGGTTGGTAAGGCAACTCCACATGACTTTGACAACTACGTATCTAATAGTGGCAGTGAGGACTCACTCGGATATGCAATAGAGCCAGAGCAGGGGTTGCTGACACAAGAGGACCACAACGCATAAAGCGCAGGTTCATTGAATAGTTTGGGGGACTGCAAGATGACGTGGAGGACGAGGCAGGAGAAGAGGATGAGGGGTAGACGGATGCAGAAATAGAGGGTGAATAAGGGGGAGAAGAGGAGAACCATGAAGTCGTGGTATGGACGCTCTTGGGATACAAGGTGAGTACGTGAATTTCACATCTTTCATGCAACATTGCAATCATTACCTTGTTTTCGTGCAATGAACACCCTTCTAACAATGCTAACATCTCGTTGTGCAGGAGTAGAAGGGAAAAACCCTCGGCTCGATACATGGATTCACAACACGCAAAAGTCCTGCTTACATTTGTGGGAGCATTACTAGTATGGGGCCTGAGTTTGTATACGACAAGAAATAGAGATTGTGTTCGAATGTTGTCTATGGATTACCGTTGTCCAAATTCATTCCTTCCCGTCATACTTTTTAAGTACAGTACCCTCACTCATGTCCTTTGCAACGTTAGCAATGATAATGGAGGATGTTGTAACCATGATTGTTAGTACAAAAAAGAGTTTTGCATTTTGAAACATATTCCACCACACAAGACACGTGGTTGTATCCTAAGTATTTAAGGTAGAAACAACACCATTTGTATTTCTCTACAACATTTGTAACCCCGACGAATAGACATAATTGTTGATAGTACTGCCCATAGTCACTTGTTTCCCAAGTGGTGTTGGGACATGTTGCTTGCTGTCAAGAGTGCACGTGGAATGGAGACGTGTCATGGTAAAGCTATGTTATAGCACGTGCCCGGAACCATGTGACATCGTAAATCCATTCAACCACGTTCCCAAAGAAATTTTGTATGATGCTCCCACAAAATTCGATGATGGGATCATAGTCAATCTCGATCCACCTCTGGCTTCAGGTGGTCGTGGCCAGTTGCGCCCCATGTGTCACATCATTGGATGGGTCCACACGCTCCACCTCCATGTTCAGTAGTGTCTTGTGGACGGGAAGCCCGGTCCATGATTAGCTGGGTCTATTACAAAAAATGTTATATAATTACTGCTCATTCATGATCGAGGCCTTTTCATGCTTGGCATTTCGGGTGTACATGAATGATGCCAAACCGAATAGACACCCAGCATAGCAGGCTTAAATGTGGACAAACAATAACCTGGGTAGTGCAGATATGAAATGTAGTCCACTTATATGTTTCATATCCTGTCCTTTTAGCGAGGTAGCTCCATACCCTAGTGCTAGATGAATTCGTTAGTAAATGATTATTTTCTTTGTTCAAATTCAGCTGGTCGTGTGCGTGTTGTAAGAGGTTCATGCTAATTTTTGTGTGATCTAATGATTTGTTTCCGATTTCACCTCAACATTCTGTTAGGACAAGTCATGTATTAGTGGTAATAACTATTTTTGCTTAGAAACGAGTTCAAAACGACGTATTCCATTATTTCATTTCAAAGTGGCATGACGTGCATTTGTGGGTCCTATACTCAATGTTCACGCACGAATGTTGGTCTTGCGACTTGCCCGTTCAAACGACCGAAGTCGGCACAATACTGAAGGAGGAACTGCACCAGGCCTGTAAAAATACCAAAGTGACAACAAAATCATGTGCACTGGATTGCCAGATTTTTTTTTGTTTTGGTGTGAAAACCAAAAATGAAAATAACACAAGAATTAAGTGTGCAACCCATACCCTACAGATTCTTGATTTTGATATTAATGTTTTGGACGGTCGTTTGTTTACGTCAAATTATTGTTTTCTAAAAAATTCATAGGATACGCAAAATGACGTCTAAATGAATTCCTAGAATTTGAGTCTATATATGGGTTTTGCATTACTGGGTGTGTGGCACCGTCCTACTCTGTTGAGACCTGGTTTCGTGTTCATAGATGAAGTACTTTGTGAGAAAAACCTTTCGACGAGGTGTCACGTTTGTGGAACACCGAGATGTATTTGGCTTGCTCGCTATTGACATGTGTGCAGTCCACATTCGCTTGCAAACAAGAATGGAATTCAAACTCTCGAACATGGAAAGAATGGATGTAAAATTCAACTTAGAACATGGTCAATAAATGATACGTGTCCCACCACCACATCCTCCTCCTCCATGGGCTCATTGTGAAACAAAAGCTGACCCACATATGGAGCAGCCTCACTCTGGAATGTCGGATCAAACACACGCGTGAAGTTTGCGTGAGCCCATGCGTTTTTCACCATGGGCTCCTCATGACAAATGCATTGCCATGCTTCGGAAATCCATGCACATGCCAGGTCCTTGATTTCCTTCATGCCCATGTTCATGCTGCCACCCTCACGGCTGCGCTCGACATCCCACACCGAGAACATTTCTTCCATCTTGCTTTTAAGCGGGCAAATGATGTCGACATCCCCTGGCTGTGCTTTGCACGTGCATCCGGCTGGGATGTACACAATGTGCATGTACCGGAAGTTGTCCTCCAGCCTGAGCTAGAAGGATGCATTGTAGTGCGGACGCGAGGTGTCGAGGACGAGGAGGACGGAATCTTCGCCCTCAAGGACACTAAGTGTTGTGCAAGTCCGTTTGTAGTACGGAACACCAATTGTCCGCACCCACTCCTTTTTCGTTTTGAAGTTCGCCCAATGGGAGGGCGTACACATCAGGTCCCACCTAGCCTCGGTCACCTTTACAACATGCTCGTCACTTGGGATCGAGTGCACTATTTTACCGTCGAATATCAACTGCATCGGGAGCAGCTCTGTGGTCATCGTGGATGCCACGAGGGCGGTTATCGCCCTCTTGTCCTCGAGTCCCACGATGGAAATCTCCTTGCTGCCTTGGGATGCGTACGTGTGGCCAACATTCGGCAGCAGCTGGATGGATGTGTGGTCGCCGTTGATCATGAGGAAGGGCTTGATGCAATAAAGTGCGCCATGAAAGCTGCATGATGGTGGAAGGTCAAAATCTTCTCTTCAAAGTCTTCTGGCAGCTTCTGGGTAGTAGTGGCTTTGCTACTCCACTACCAGCCCATAAGTGTGCGAAAAAAATTCCGCATCCATGAATGAGCAAATGCGCATTTGCCCATAAATTCAAGCGAATGTGGAGCGTGCCTTGCCATCACACCGCGGATCTCACGGCGTGTGACCTTTGAGTTGAGAGCGTGTCCAGCCTTCCGTGCCTCCTCAAGCGTCGATCGGATTACACCGATCAATGCCGAGCATTCGTCGATCGACGGATGCTCGGTAAGCCAAGCATGCTTCCCTCGGCAGCCATGCTTCCGTTTCTTCTCGCTGATTGGTGCGGAGGGTGTAGACGCAAGTGCAGCCAGAACAACCCCCTCGTACCGTCTTTTCAAAACCTTGGTCCCATCCACGAGCCATCCAAATACAGTACTCGGAGCAAGTCTATAAAAAACACAGTGTCTATTAGGAGTCATGGACGTACATCTAAGATGCATGACCATCGCATATGCTGACGGTTGTGATCTGTAAACATGAAAAATGGTCTGAAAGTGACCGCTACCAAACATGTCACAATATTTTCCTCATTTCTTGGAAGTGATAGAACTTCCACTAGATGCTGCGCATGTCGTCGTCTTGCCCTCTGAAATGTAGAGGGTATTACATTCGGTGTCGGTGCTATCATCTCTCGACTGCTCCTCCGTGGATGATGACGGTTAACCGTTGTCCGCGTCAAACGAGTCTGGTGTGGTCGTGCGACCTGCAGACATAGTTGTTGTTGTCATTGGCTGATTGCATTGTGTAGCAGTCCGCTCAGACCGATGGAGGGAAGAGGGCACGTTAGGAGTATGCACGGCCTGGTTCTCGCTCACAAGACGACACCAACGATCAGGTTCGCTAGCCACAGGTGATTTCCCCTTCTGTTCGCTCGAAAGACGGCAATGAGGGCTGGACTCGCCAGCTAGTGGTGGAGTTGAACGCGTGTTCTCCGAGGGAAGGACAGATGAAGAGGAAGAAGCACCTGGAGCGTAGTTTTGAAATACGCGTGGAGGAGCATCGCCCACTGAAGTGGTTGGCGTTGGAGGCATCACGGTGCGTTGCGTAGTGTTCGCCATGCACGCTGTGAGCGGCACACCCTCGGGCAACGTACATTGCCTTTGCGGGTGCTTTTTCCTTGTCGTCCAAGTACGTTCCAACGTACGCAGATTAAGCACCGGGGTCGATGGAATCATCGACGGTCAGTGCTAGAACTTTATGCGGATGACCAACAGGTCGCTTGGGTGGAGTTGGACGAGGCAGAGGGCCTTAACGTGCTGCATGGTGTAGACAGCGAGTGTGATCCTTGGGCGACACCACCTTCAAGAACCTGTCCATGGTAGTGAATGAATTCCACACCTAAGGAGGAGGACATGTGTAGGGGGTTCGTGTTGTAGGTACTGGTAGTGACTGAATCCCACACCTACGTACGCCTCTCATTTTATGAGAGGCACTCTCGTGTCGACAACACACTGAACAGCCGCTGCACTTCAATGCACTGTTGACACGAGAGCAGCGGCAAGCGCAGCAAAGTCACTGACCATTGTATGTGGCAAAATTGGACGACACTGACCGTTAGGAAGAGTAATTCGCGCATGCGCACGCCAACAGGCGCAACAACCAAGCCCGATCGCCAAATTCACGGATCACGGAAATATTGACCTCGGCCCGTCGTCGAATTTAAGAGACCATGGACCCTTTCTTCAACGATTTTAAAGAGAACAATATTAATTTGAACCAATCTTTTAATAAAATTAAGGATCAGTAGATTCACGTCAACAAAAAATCAAAATTAAGAATCACTACGATAAATTGTTTAAAACCACAAATTTATCTGGCACTAGGGTACCCATGATGTGACACATGTCAAATTGAGTCACTTGGAGCTCGTCCTAAGTTGTTGGAGCCCCACATGCTCGCCATGTTGTTCATTATTGTAGGCACCAATTTATTTATGACACTTCGATTGTATATGATTTCTGGAAAAAAGAACAGACATGTGGCATAAGAATATTAAACATGGACACTATAATCAACAAACATCGGGTAATTGAGACATAAGATGATGTTCCATTCAATGTAACATACTGTAACGGGTCGAACCTCTAGCTCCTGCTCTGAAGTCGTCGTCGGAGTTCGCAGAATGGCGTTCTCATACCGCGTCAGGGGTTTACCCCCTTTGCAGGACTGAGGGGCAATCGTCATCAACGACCCAGAGAAGGGAGACTCGAATATTTCGAGTCTCCGGAGGCCCATTTCCATTTTTAATCCTATCTCTGGGTTTGGGACCTGAACCGGGGGTTTTTACCTCGAACTCGTGTGTTCGCACGAGTTATTTTGTTATTTTATGTTGAAGTTTGTCGCAAACGAACTTTGATTTACGTTTCGACGTTTTGGCGTGAAATCGTTGCGTGCGAGACACGCTGGCAATTTCACGCCAGTTCTCTCTCGTCTCTCATCCCTCATCCCCCTCTCTCGTCCTCGCTCGCTCAATTATGAGGAGGGCGAGCGGGGGCGAGGGCATGAGGCTACGAGGCCGCGCCCTCGAGGCCCTCGCGGGCCCTCAGCCATTGATCCGGCTCAGGCCGTGATCGGCGGCTGGCGGCTGGCCGGCTGGTGGCCGGCCGGTCACTCGGTCGGCTGTTGACTGTCCAGCCGGCCGGCAGCCAGCTAGCCGGCGGCCAGCGAAGTGCTGGCCGTCGGCCATCCTTCACTGACGCGAGGGGTGGTGCGATACCACCCCTCGTTTCAGCGAGGAGGGAGGGCCGAACCGGCCCTCCTGCTACATTCCTTCCCACTTATAATGAACAGTCTCGGTTCATGAACAACAAGCACGATTGTCAGTTAGTGAGTCATCAACATTGTGAAAGAAAATTAATAATTTCAATCACCAGCTAAATATGAACATGTGCATGGTACTTGGACCTTAGCTGCAGCTTGTAGGTCAGCACGTCTAGCGGCCTTCCCCCTTTAGGCCGGAGCGTCTACGCGACAACCATGTTGGACGTCCCCAACCTCCTATGGTCGCAGTCCATGAATGCTGCCCTGCGGGAATGATGTTCACCTTTTCCGCGTTTAGGTGGTGCCCCGGGACACACGTCGTTCTGTGCGAGCTACCAGCTTGCTCCAATACTCGTTGACCACCCCTGTGGGCAACCGAGATTCGGACTCCCATGAGTTGTGTTCAGGTCCACACCCGGCCCAATGAACAAGGTATTCCCTAACTACCCGCGACCGGAGAGTACGTTCTCGGTGCTGGAGTAGGCGAAGGACCTCGTATTGACCGTCGGCAGCAAGCACTGTCGGTGGTGGCTGAACCGTTCCCTATGCCGTGTATGGAGCCAACAGACTCACATGGAACACGTCATGTATCTTCATACTCGGCGGAAATAACAATTGATATGCCACCGGCCCGATGCGCGCAACGATGGAAAACAAACCAATCCGCTTCGGTAGAAGTTTTCGTGCCCCTGGCGACTTCAGCCAAAGATTCTTAGTGCTAAGAAGTACTTTGTCACCAATGTCAAACGAGACCTCACGGCGAATTTTGTCGGCATATGCCTTTTGTCTTTGCTGAGCAGCTTGAAGGTGACCCTTCGCCTCCTATAACAAGGAGTCTATGCGCTCGGCAAAGGCTTGAGCAGAAGGAACCTGTCCTCCTGTACTCCCACTCTTCACCAATGAAGAGGGAACCACTGGATACCGACCATTGTTCAACACAAACGGTGTGAACTGTGTAGACTCGTTCACCGAGTTATTCACCACAAACTCTGCTGGTGCTAGGAATTCGTCCCAGTCATTCATGGCAGGGTCCGCATACATGCGGAGCAATTGTTCTAGAGTGCGCTTCATGCACTCTGTTTATCCGTCAGTTTGAGGGTGAAACGCTGTCAATATTTGCGACTCACTACCGAATTACTCGTGCATCTTTTGCCAGAACTTACTAGCAAATTTTCAATCTCGATTGGAGATAATGTGTAACAGCAAGCCGTGGTACTTTACGACACCCTCAAAGAAGAGACGAGCGGTCTCCTCTACGTTCACATCAGTGGTTGTAGGAATGAAATGTGTCATCTTCGTCAAAAGATCCACAGCCACTAGTATTGCATCGTGGCCACGGGTCGTGTCCAGAAGACGAGTAATGAAGTCCATGCCGACGCACTCTCATAGAGTCCTAGGAATGGGAAGCTGTTGGAGAAGTCCAACAGGCTTTTTTTTACTAGCCTTATTCCGAAGACATGGATCGCATGTCGTGTAATATTTACGGACATCGACACTCCATCCTGGCCACCAATAGTGGTCCGAGAGTGCCTGTCCAGTTTTTCGAGGTCCCACATGACTTGCGGTCGGCGGGTCATGGAACTGGGAGATAATCTTCGCTTGAAGGTCTCCTGAGTTTGGCACAACAACTTGTTCTCCATTCCAGAAGATTCCTGCGGCCTCCACCAATTCATACTTGTCCAAATTTTGAGATTCTTGAAACCAAGAATCCACGCAGTATCCCATCCGGATCCTGTTTACAAAACCATTGTAGTGGACAATATCTCGAGGTGGTTGCCGCTGAGGTACAGGGGGTTCTGGTGTTTGCACGGTTGCTGTCGCAATGGCCATAAAACATCCACCGATATCGGTGGTTGCCTTAATTTTTACAGGTTGTCGGCTTAGTGGATCGGCCACATTGATGCGTCCAGGGCGGTATTCCCATGTGAACGAGAATCGGCTCAGGTATTCACTCCAACGCGCTTGCTGTCTTGACAGGTTTGGTTGCATTTGAAAAAAATACCAATGGGCTATGGTCGGTCACGACCATCACACCCCCTTCAGCGCCCTCGAGGTAGCAACGCCACATCTTGAAAGCGTGTACTACCGTAAGGAACTCTTGATCCCCAGTCGTGTACTACGTTTCCGCGGGGATGAGCTTCCGGCTTTCATACGCAATTGGATGACCATTCTGTATGAGGACAGCTCCGAGTCCTACTACCAATGCATCACATCGAACCTCCCACGGTTGCGATGGATCCGGAAGAGGTAGGACGGAAGCCGTGGATAGAAGCTCTTTGAATTTGAGAAAAGCATTCTCGTAATCAGATGTCCATTCCCAACGCACGTCTTTTCGCGTGAGCCTGGTTAGCGGTGCTACCAAGGTCAAATGCCCTTGCATAAACTATCGAAAGTAGCTTGCAAGGCCGAGGAAAGACCGAATCTGTCCAATATTTTTGGGGTGTGGCTAGTCCACAACAGCTTGGACCTTTTGTGGGTCGACACGTATGCCGTCCTTGCCGACGATTTGTCCAAGGTATTCGAGCTCATCTTGTACAAACTTGCACTTGCTCACTTTTGCATAGAACTTGTGTTCCTGAAGGATTGCGAGAACTTCGCATAGATGTTCTATGTGCTCTTCCATTGATTAGGAGAAAACCAGGGTGTCGTCCAGATAAGTCAAGATAAACTGGCAGAGTTGCTTGGCGAATGTTCGGTTCATTTCTCCTTGGAAGGTTGCCGGGACATTTGTAAGCCCGAAGCATAACACTCGGAA
>SZWC01005241.1:59174-73603 GCA_023375785.1 Penium margaritaceum
GCATGTCGCGGCCTTGCTGTGCATGCGCTTTTGGCCGTGCATCAGAGTAGTGCTTTGGGTTCGCCGAATGCACTTCGCTCATGTAGTCGCGCAACGCCCTCCAGCTTGTCCAAGCTTGGCCAGTGGCTGTCGTGGTGGTGTTGTCCTTCAGCTTCTCGCTGGCGAGACCATCACGCAAGTCCTCCAGCAGCATGCACTCCGGGTACTTGAAGGTCTGAGTCCCATCGGCCTCGGTGAAGCTTTTGGCTTCCTCCACGAATGCGGTAAACTCGCTCAAGTTAGATTCGAGTGAGCTGCCCAGTTGCCTGAAATCCTTGATCTTGTGGAAGGCGCGCTACGCCTCCTCACGCTGGGTGCACTTCTTGCGCATGATCGCGCAGAAGGCCTCCCACGGCAACGGCTGCCACTCGAGGTGCGGTTGCTGTGTACTCCACTCCTTGGCTACATACTTAAAGAGTTTGTCTTCAAGCCGTGTCATGGCAAGGTCGCCCCACTGGCTTAGTGGAGTCTTGTGGACACGTAGAATGTGCTCCATGTGATTCAGCCCGTCGGTTAGCTTCACGCCCTTTTGGAAGAGCTCGACACTGTGGAGGAAGGACGTGTTCATGACCGGCCCCGAATTTGTCGAGGTAGGCAAGTCGTTGCTGCCACCGGCAGTGGCATCTGCAACTGCGGTACATTGCGCTTGCTGTTGCATCCGCACCTGGGTCACGCTCTACAACGCCTTACCGAGGTCATTGCATCGGCGGCTTGCCTCATGGGCGGCCAGGCGTAGCAACTGGTGATCACGTTCGAGGTCCGTGATGCTCTGTCAGACGTGGGCCAGCAGGTTGGCAAACGCGAACTTGAGCTCTGATGTTGTCCGTGCACCCTTACCCACTGCAAGAGGGTACGATTCGTGTACACGCATCGAAGGAGTCCCACCTTTCGGAAGAGACTGACGTCGGCAACGACGCTCGAGTGGACGTTGCCGTGCCCCATTGCGGCCACATCGTAGGAAGGGGGGTCCGCCTCCATTCCTCCTAGTGGTACCGTATCTCTACCGTTGGTGGTGATCTTGAGTCGGCCTGCCGCCTCAGTAGCAAACTCCGCGAGCCTATGACGGTCATCACGAATTGCCTTCGCGGCATCGTCGTTCAGCTCGTTCTCACGAGAACTTCCCGTGTAACTACTTTGAGCGTCCTTGCTGCTCTCTGCAGTCTCGCTACCGTCTGCAGCTTCAGGCGATTCGGCAGGCGCCTTATCCTTCTCGAGCAATCGGCTCGAGTTCGCCACGCAACGATGACGATGGTCGCGATCCTCTTCGCCTTCGCCATCATCAGCATCGTGCTCTTTGTCGGGGTCCTCCTTTGGGAGATCCTCCTCCATCGCGTCGTCCGTCACGTGGGGGTCGTCCACGTGTGTGTTGACATGCTCATCGAGCACTTTTTCGTCCTCCGTACGCTTCTTGGTGTCGTCGAGGTTGGCGTCGGTTGCCTTAGGCGGTACGGTGGCCTTTGGCGGTACGTTTGCCTTAGGTGGTACGGTTGTCTTAGGCGGTACGGTTGCCTTTGGATTGGCAACCGTGCTCGCGACTGCGGCTCCCAAAATTTGGAGTCCGCCATGGGCGTGTGGTGGGAGCGTAACGGCCTTGCCCTTGTTGGTCTTGGACGGTCCGGCACTTGCCATCTCGTCGCTCGTACAACTAGCACATGAAGATTGTTGTGAGTATCACCCCACAATGTTAAGGAGGAATTGCCTCCCACAAACCCCTTGCTCTCACGATTGATGAGACAATTATAAAATTAGTTTCGATTTTCCTAGGCCGCCACATCGGCACAAGATCGTGATTTTTGGAACTAGACTTCCTAAGCCGTGAATCATGGCGATTGGTAAGGACTATTACCTAGGAAAGCAGAAAATTGAAATACAAGGGAATGACAAAACAAATGTGAGTGACGCTCACAAGACAAAGGCAAAGAATGGTAAAGGAGTTCTAGTAAATCCTAGCAACTCCTTCACTCCCTCTTCTAACTTCTTGTCCTCCCTTTGTCTTCTTCTCGTCCTTGGCCTCCTCTTGAGTCTTTGCGCGCCTTGCGCCCCTTGGCGGCGTCTTCCTTGAGTCGGTGGCGTTAGGGAAGCCGCCAAAATTTTGAGGGTATTGTCCTTCCTCCTTTTGTGGATGCTCTCAGGTCGTGAGAGCTCCTGGCCTTGAGAAGAAATGCTGTCCCAATTTTTTGGATGAAGGAGGGAGGGAGGAACCTTAAAAAGAGGGAAAAAAAATTGGTGGTATGGGGGTGGGCACTCCCCACCCCGTCCCACAAGAATCCCTTAGGTCCTCTAGAAGTGAGGAGAGGCTGGAGGGAAGAGGTTCCACCAAGTAGAGCTCTTTTTCAACTCTCCAACGCACTTCACGGCACTTCAATCCGTTAGGTGTAGATGCCATAGTCCTTTCTTGCGTTTCTGTTGCTGCTTGTAGCTGCCGGCAGCGTTTTATATAGGATGTAGCCGCCGTTTCCGTCGAACCCTTGGTCGTGAGGGTCGTCTGGCTCTGAGAACCACTGTAACGGGTTGAACCTCCAGCTCCTGCTCTGAAGTCATCGTCGGAGTTCGCAGAATGGCGTTCTCAGTCCGCGTCAGGGGTTTGCCCCCTTGGCAGGACTGAGGGGCAATCGTTATCAACGACCCAGAGCAGGGAGACTCGAATATTTCGAGTATCCGGAGGCCCATTTTCATTTTTAACCCTACCCCTGGTTTTGGGACCCAAACTGGGGGGGGTTTACCTCGAACTCGCGTGCTTGCGCGAGTTATTTTGTTATTTTATGTCGAAGTTTGTCGCAAACAAACTTCGATTTACGTTTCGACGTTCTAGCGTGAAATCGTCGCGTGTGAGACACGCTTGCGTTTTTGTGCCAGTTCTCTCTCGTCTCTCGTCCCTCGTCCCCCTCCCTCGTCCTTGCTCGCTCGCTTGCGAGGAGGACGAGCG
Source organism: Penium margaritaceum (assembly GCA_023375785.1). Taxonomy (NCBI): domain Eukaryota; kingdom Viridiplantae; phylum Streptophyta; class Zygnematophyceae; order Desmidiales; family Peniaceae; genus Penium; species Penium margaritaceum. Next base: position 62,140 of record SZWC01005241.1, read on the forward strand.
GGGACGAGGGCACGAGGCCATGAGGCCTCGCCCTCGAGGCCCTCGCGGGCCCTAAGCCGCCGATCGAGCTCAGGCCGCGATCGGCGGCTGGCGGCTGGCCGGCTGGTGGCCGGCCGGTCACTCGGCCAGCCGTCGGCCGTCCAGCCGGCCGGCAGCCAGCTGGCCGGCGGCCAGCGAAGTGCTGGCCGTCGGCCAACCTTCGCTGACGCGAGGGGTGGTGCGTTACCACCCCTCGCTTCAGCGAGGAGGGAGGGCCAAACCGGCCCTCCCACCACACATACCCTATTGTTCACTAGCCACAAAGGTTCAGAGCCTGGCACACAAGGGAGGATCCGGATTGACCCAGAGCCGCCAATGAGGGGGGCACCATATGGGACGACAATAGGGTAGCTTCGCACCCATTCTGTGGCACATGTCAAATGGGTCACCAACAGCAAGTGTTCCTGATTTGTTGGAGTCCCACATGCTCGTCATGTTGTTCATTGTTGTACCCATTCATTAGTGGCATATTCGTTGTATAGGACTGTTGGAAAAAGCAAGAGACATCTGGCATAACAGTCCTTAATTTGGACAATATAATCAAAGTGTATCAGGTACTTGAGATATAAAATGACGTTCCATTCAATGTAACATACCCTATCCTTCACTAGCCACAACAGTTCACAGTCTGGCACACCAGAGAGGATCCGGATGGACACAGGGTTGCTAGTGAGTGGGGCACCATATGGGACGATAATGGGGTAGCTTCACTCCCGTGATGTGGCACATGTCAAATGGGTCACTGGGACGTGGTCCCAATTTCTTGGAATCCCGAATGCTCTTGATGTTGTTTCACGCAACCCATGTATCGAATGGGTCCAGTTGGGGACGTGGAGGGATGATGACTCCCCATGCATCCTCTCAAGGAGCCTCCAGGTTTCCTCCCCACAACTGGAGCGGCGGCATGGGACGACCTCTGAGCGACAATGGATCCGGAGAAGACATGTTTACGCATTCAAACGTTGACATTGAAGAAGAAGAAAATAAGATAGTCGACACTTATGTATTGCTTCTTGTACAACGGTTGAGCGTTCAAACTAGCGTAATAGGTTGCATGTTACGTCATGTCCATACGACAAGGACAAATAATATCGAAAGCATTATCACAAGATTGTGAGACCAGCCAATGTACATGAAGGATAGGGATGCCATAATCGTCAAACCTCATTATTTCTCTTATGCCGTGTAACATGTTACAGGGGATCGGTTCATGAGCTACGCGGTTTACAACCTACCACACCACAATGGGTCTGGATGGACCCATGAATGCCAGTGAGGACGGCACCATGTCGGATGGTGACAACACCTGTCCATTTCCCAGCAGCGGCAATGGACAACCCTTCACGGACATATGGTGTGAGGATGTCATGACCCGGGAGTGAATTGTGATGATTGAAAGAGAAATGGAGAACCCATAACGATTTGCTTTTGATCTGCTCTTTTGAAGCCGGTTCGTGCTTGAATCGGGCTTTTGCACCTATTCGTTGACGCCACGTCAAATCTGCCGATCACGCCAGCAAGTTGGCGATTGACTTACGCTCTTGTCACGAACGCCGCTTACCCTTCCGTTGGAAGGATATCCGATGACACGTGTCCATTGCGTCGATGCTTGTAAAATTTTGATGGAAAATGAACTCAAACTTGCATTGTTTTACTTTGAACCTTGGTCCAAGACATCCTCGTTTGTGCAAGGCAATGCTGGTCCAAGGTACGGCTTCCGAACCTGTACCAGTGGTTTGGCGATGTACTAGAGTTTGGGCACGTGGATATTACTCCATCACTATTCAAATGTCAGCGAATAGTTCTTGGGCTACCAAGCTATTTATTTCACTCGATCCCCGGATGGGTAATATATTTTTCCGCGTGGGGGGCTTGTTGCTTTATCGCTGTGCATTGACACCTATTTCTCACAGTGCATTGATACCTCCATTATATCGTACGAGACGCTCGCATATCAGCTATGTAGTTCCAAAAGCTGGGTACATGTGACTTCTGTCCTTTCGTTAAATTATGATGTTTTCCAGCTCGAGTAGATGTAAGCTGGCGGCATCAAAGGAAACACCCCTCGTACATGAATTCAACATTACAATTTACATAAATCCAGGTGAATCACATTGACACAAGTAGTTTTTTTCGAGGGTGAATATGTGCGAGCTGTTATGTCGACGGGGCATTCTCACATCCAGACTATGTCACGTAATCTTAATACCCAGACCCACTACGGCAAGCGACACCAACAAGATACACTGATCGAAATTAAAAACCGAGTGAATAGTTAATCTTTGCAGTGCCTGACATGGCTGAGGAGGCAACACACCCCATGCCAAATGAAACTCGACACAATGCTTCCAAACGATGCGTGCGTCCACCTAGATTTGCAACGGTTGGGTTTATATCGAAAGTTTTGTATCTCTGTATACAAGGTAAGAGCAATCTACTATTGTCATAAACCGAGTTGTGATTTGTGTGCTCTTTTTTTGGATGCAAACTGGTTTGTTCAAACCAGTTTGCATACAAATTTCCATTGATCAACACAGTTGCATTCATCATTTTCTTGTTTGAATAACTTCGCCAATGCTCGGGAGGGTAAGGCAGATCCCTGATGGGACGCGTGTTTTGCGGGGGGCGAGGGCTGTTTTTACCTGAGCACAGGACTACCTCTCTGTCGGAGGTTTTCTCCCATTGAATTTGGACCCACAACCAATGGTTTGCTTAGCAACGGAAGGAGGACGGCAAGAGCCTAATGACAGCGGTACGATAAACCCATCTTCGGATGGAGCTGTATTGCCGGACCTAGCCGATGCCCAGTCTGGAGGGAGTCAAACGGACCGGCGGTTGCCATTGTAGTAGTTCCCGGAAGGGGGCCCATTGGGAGGTATTTTCAGCCCGGACCATCTATAAAAACAAAAAAAAAAAATTCTTGTCTAAATATGTCATGTGCCACTGTTTGCCAAAGTGCACTTAACAGAACACATAGTTTTGGCAGGTGGTTGCCATCATCGCCATCCAGAAGTCTTGACAGAGCATCCGAGAAGAGTATGCCAGGCATGTATGTGTTTTCTCTTTACGAGGATGTACTGTAGCATCCAAAGGTGAGTGTGACTCCTCCTCAGATTTGGGTAGAAGGATGAATTTTGCATGATTCCGTGGGTGAAATGTCAAGGATATCTAGGTGTCCGAAGGGTTGACCCTCCCATATCCACGAGCGGAATTTCAGTTCTACCATATCCAACACGTACCAAAAGAACAAGGTAGTCAACCTACCTCATCACGCTTGATCAACGACATGCATTGCTAATCAAGCATGGCGAGGAGGGTCATGTGACCGTCGCTCAGTCGTAACCCCCGCTCCATTACGAGATGGTGAGAGAGCAATGACCCTTTTTTTTTACAGGCAAGCCCCCTATTATGATTTATTTATTCGTATATTTTGCTCAGATGGAGCCTGTCGTAATTATATAACCCTACATTGAATAGGGGGTTGGCACGTCGAGAGAAAAAATGAAAACAGGGTCATCATCATCGATCAAGATCAAGCGAAAAGGTCCATGTGAAGTTTTCGGTTCTATTTTCACGGCACAAAAACCACCCTTGGTTTGTAATGAATATCCCTACAAATCCAACCTGAAGTTACACGCATGGTTGAGGGTTTTATCTTTTACACGGGAATCAGCTGGGCCCCACCCTAGTGGGCCCAGAATATTCCATTTCAACGCCTGAGGTGTCTCGCCCCAAGCAAACCCCATGCAAACCCTTTCCCCAGACAATTGAGAACACCTAATAAGAGGGATTTGTGATTTTTTGAGGAGCCTGATGATGTCAGCACTGTGACGTTGCATTTCATGTAGCAACAACATGGTTTTTGTATGCTTTTTTTTTTACATCGTTTTTTTTTTTCCGACATGCGGATATATCAGCTCTATAGTAAGAAAACATCGGCATGGCATTATTAAAGAGCGCTTACTGGATACATTGTATCGCTTGGGGATTCTGTGGATATACAGTCATATCCCTATAGTTCTATCCTTCCATCAATTCCCTGTATCGTGTTGTGAAGACAAGACGCAAATGTTTGGCCAAGCCTTCCTCATTATGGAACAAATTTCACACAAGGAAAACAGGTAGTATCACAAAATGGCTATGGAGGCATGTCAATAGCATCAATATCAAGCATCGCTACTATAAAGTGCCTATACACAAGAGCAAAAACAAGTGTGCGGCATGCTTGGGTTCTTGTGTGTGAAGAAAGTGAAGGCTTTGTGGTTGAAAGCACACTTTGACTCGTTTTTAAACTCACCCAGGTACCCTTAGCCCTCGTACAATGGTACTGCTCTTACAAATACTCAGATTATAACATTATCAATGAGCAGTAATTAGTTCCTAATGATTACATGATTGCTCAAGATGAGCAATCATATAAGGAAAGAGTTTTTCCATAGATCCCAAAGCACCCAACTTCTTGCACACACCTATTCAAGTAACCAGACTTCTAGTAGTAATGTGCCATGAAGCCTTACAAGTTTAGCGGCAAATTTAGTGCTTGATGCACGGCTTGGATATAGTTGAACCACGGGACAACCACTCATGATTCCCTCTCTCTCATGAAGTTAAGAGAAGATGTACTTTGTCACTATATTAGGTCCAAGTGCTGAAGGCATCTTTTGGATATTGGGATGGAAAATGTTGTAGTTTGAGTGAACTCTCGAGTGCCTGGAGGTATGCAAGATGTGCTGAAAACTGAATGCATAAGAGACTCAATATAAGGACAGACCCTTAAGTTGTTTTAGAGATCACTACAAGTGCTTCTGTCGCTGAGGTTGCACGTAGTTACACAACTTCCTTGAAGGTTACACAACCACCAAAGGTAGGTGAAGGGTCTCACGGACACTGAAGATTCACCAAGAAGTTGATCGGCCATGGGGAACTAAAGATTCATCAGAAAGTGAGAGGATACTAGTAGTTGAAGGGCAATTGGACAACTGGGGGATGGCGAATGTCCTGTTTGGTTAATCAAAGAGAATGTGACGAAATATCTCTCTCTATAAATCCCTCAAGTAGTTTTAAGCATTTTTAGATGTTAAAGTATAAGTCGGCCATAAAATCTGGTCTTTCTCAAGACACCCCCTCTATTGAAAGCGACAGAGGAATTGGAGACAGAAAATCCATGATGGTAAATTTGGTAAAAGACGATGGTGCGGTGGAGATGTATGGTGGAGTCGAAAGACGGATAAGGGATTGTGCAGAGGATATGTTGGAGTGATGTTGACACACTGATGTCCTGAAACCTTAGACTGGATGTGGTGTAAGGCTATCCCGCTCCACAAATTCTTGGATACATATGGATTTGGGGCTTCGAGGATCCTCACTATGACAATAGTCATTTTTGAAAGGTAAGGGTATTGCTAAAGAGCTTGCCTCTTAGCCAAAACAGTTGTGGTCAAGAGTCGCAAGTGGCATATTCTTGGTTTTGGTGGAAACAATAATAAGGTCTGCCTGAAATATTTCCTTCTCTCTTTGGAGTGATTTGCTTGAAAATTGTGAAGCCAGTAGAGGGAAGAAAACTAGATCTTGCCCTGTCCCTCTGTGGAATTTCCAACAACTATAGTTCTTGACTCTCTATAAAAACCACGAGAAGCATCGTTTCCATGCAAGATGCAAGGAAGGAGCCATCATCTGTGTGGGCGAGGGGTTGGTGCTCAATTGACTGATTGACTGGTCACTTGGGCGAGTTCGCAAGCGGTCCATCACGACTGCTGATTCCTGGCTTTGAGCTTGGTCGGTGGTGGATCGCAAAAGCCAGGTAGGCTCCTCAGCTGCTCGATAGAATGCATTTATTGCCCCACCCTTTGAGATGACTGCAAGCGGGTCCAAAGTGAGTTTTGGACATTTTCCAATCTGTTGAGCTGTGGAGTTTGTTGAAATAGCCTAACTAGTCTCTTCTAAGTTGAAACACGATCAATCTGTAGGAAAACTGGTGAGCATATTTTTTGACGGTTTTTTCCAGGAACGAGAGGGGAGTTCCAAGAAACCTCCAAAATACAGTCTATGGAGGCTCCCAGTTTGGCTCGAGAGGTACATGGAGAATAATTTGGGCCCTCCAGCTCCGTCATCAATATCAGGCAGCTTGAATTTGGGATTTGATCCCTTTAAGGTGCTTTTATATGTTAGAAACCCACTTTTGTGGGTCAAAATGCATTAGAGAAATATTTTTATGCTGAGACCTTGTGAATATGCCACACACACTCTAAGCATGGTCTAAGTGAGTCATCAATTGAAGAAGGATGCGTTCATCCACTACTGGAGATCCCAAACATGCGAGAGGTGTTGCGTCTGGTGATGCCACTAGAGTACAAGATCCCCCCCTAGCACACGAAGAGCTCCCTAAGCACATCAATTGTGCGGTAGATTTAAGTGGAATTTCTCCAGGGAGTTCACTTTGTTGGGTGTTGAGTGCATACATACCTTATTCACGCTTTCTGTATCAGAATCTACGACTTAAGATTCTTCATGAAAAAAGAGAAGGGTCACCCTATCCAACAAGACCTTAGAGCGGATCCAATATCCCTTGATGCTGATGTGTTTTGTGAGTTCAAAGAAAAGACGTGCTTTTGTGAGATTGATGGTTGACAGGTTATCCATGAAAAGGAGCATAAGGCACCTTTGCAAAAAACCGACATCTTAACCGACATGTTATGGAGGTGGATGATTTCTTGAGTCGCTTTTGTGGCTGCCACGTATTCAACTCACCTGTTGCATAATATGATCTGGATTTTTTTTAGCTGGACTAGGAGATGGATGTGCATCCGAGGAGGTCGATGTACCATATGATATTGTATCGATCTTTAGGCTCTTTGTCAAAGTCAACATCGCTATAGCATTGCGGTTGTTTTGATGTGTCAGAATTGTTAACAAGCATTAAGGTGTATGTTACTTTGAAGTAGCATAAAGTATATTTCAACTCCTTATGTACTTGTAGAGGATGGGGCTTACTATAGTTCCAAAGAAATCTACAGCAAATGGTAGATTGGGTTGGATACAACTTGTTGCATGAGAGATACGCCGCGCGAAAGGTCACCTTTCTCAAAAGTAGTGCTTCCGTCTTTTTCATGTGCTGGAAATGGTTGTAGCAAGAACGGAGTATTGAACCATTTGATGATTTATCAGCATATATTCATTGCCCAAGGTGAACGTTACAAGTATTTCAATCGTGATGAATTCTCATGCCAAGGTAAAAGCTTAGGTCTCTTATAAATCGGATGTTAACTGTGTCAGCCATCATCATTGTTGTGAGGTCGTTGCTTCATCCAATGATGAGGATATGGTTGAAGTAGACAAGCAAGTTGTAGTCAGACAATGATTTTCTAACATAACAGTGTAGAAAGAGGTAGTCACCAAAGGATGATGTGGTGAAGTGAATGATGTCACGTGCTTTGATGTTAATGAGATGGGACTTACCTTTAACTCATAGTGACTTTATCAAGCATATAAAACCGCAACATGCCATCACGAGATCCTCTTGGAAACTTCATATAAATGCTTGTATAAAAACATTTGTTAGGAAATACGTTGTTGAAAAAAATTTGGGGTATCCCCCATTCATTAAGTACTACAAGAATGAGCATGATTCGTATTATTTTCTAGCGGCTCACTTGACCAAATGTGTCGAAGAATTCTTTTTCCAATATCTATGTGAAACCTTTGCCAGCTAGTGGATTCTCAAACTTCTTGAGGTTGTTAACTAATATTCTATTCACTTGAATGACCCATTTTACTCCGATAGTGTATTTTTTGGAGGTAGTTTCACAAGCTCTTATGTGCCGTGATTGGTGAGGCTATTGTATTATGCATCAAATACCTACTTCCAAACCTTTGCATAGGGTCTTTAACAGGCATCGTTGGTAATGGAATGGTCTTGTAGTAGGCCCTTTGCCGTTGTGATAGTGGCTAGATTTATTCTTTCTTATGGATGGTGTGTACTGCAAGGGATGTTCTTGGTGCTACAATGTTGACATTTTCAAGTTGTTCTGCAAGGTTCTACAAGTATCAAATTTCTGCCTTTCTCTTCTTAGTGGAAGGCTTCTGTAACCCCCTCACTGCTCCCATCATTGACCTCCTCCACAAGAGGAGTCTCATCTCAATTTCTCAAATGCTCAAATTCTCAAATTCTCAAATTCTTCGTTGCTTGTGAGGCGATGGTCATCACCATTTATCACGATGGTTTTCTTACCTCCAGTTTCCCATTATGCGGCTACTGTAGCCTCGTCTCATTAAGTTCTTCTTCTTCCATCTTTGCCAAAAATTGTTGCTTGATTTGAGTTGTTGTCATTAACACCGATGTCTCCGTTTGTGCCTTAATCGTGTCAGTAAGATTCTCGTGAAAGACAATGTCACAACTATCGATGCTATAGTGAGTAGTGATGATGTAGAAACCCCATGCCTTTTGGGTCTTGCTTTGATGGATGTAGATGTCTCACACAACTTTATCGTTCAATTAGTGACACCATTTGTTGGGGACGTGAGCTATGATGTCAAAGGTTTGAAGGCTATTGATGTAGGTCTTCTTGTCGTTCCAAGATTTGTGAGGTGTTTTTGTTGATGGAAGAGTGACTATGGCTTATTGATTTTTCATCAGTGTTGTTTGATGGACTGCTATAAACCACCACGAGTCTTAGAGTTGTGTCCAAGGTAATCATGAAAATTGTGATTGAATTACTCTGCCATACCATTGTACGTTGGATTGTCGAGTGTCTAAGTTTGATGCTTGATACCATGATCCCTTAGTAAGTTGATGAATTAACTGTTTATAAGTTCTTCAACATTGTCTGCAAGCACAATTTGAAGTCTTTTCATGACCAATGACATATGCCTAACTTGGTTGTAGAATGACACATGCCTAGCATTACGTAGCTTCATACTCATCCTCTGGTCTTTTCTGACTGATGAAGTAAGTAACTTGTAAGAACCACTTGCAACACGTTTCGAGAAGCAAATCTCAAATGATGAATGGATATGTCCAGAGATACTTCATGGCATCGTCGACGATGATCACAAAGTACTTGTCATCAGTGGTAGATTTGACAAAGGGTCCGTTGAGTCGCCAGCTTATATTCCACGCACGGTGCACATGGATGGCTGTAATCCCTTTTCCGATGTTGAGAGCACTGAAGCTATCGTTGGATAGCAGTTGCCGTAGTTGTTGGTTGTTGATATGACCAAGGCAAAAATTCCATTGTTCTGGTTTTTTGGCTTTTGTGGTGGCATGCTGACAACTTCAAGAAGTGGTCGGTATACACAATGAGGATAAAGCGAAAGCTTGATCATGTCGTTGCTCTGGAGTTCTCTGTTTGAATTAAATTTCCTATGCCCGTGCTGACATATAGTTGAATCTATCGTATGGTAAAATGTAGCCCTCTCATCATCAGCTTTTCCATGGAGATGACGTTGGTGGAGATGCCAGATATGTGAAGTGCATTGCCGATGACGAATTCAATGTTACCCCCTGACATTTGAAATCAACAATTGACATTTACTGAATTATGTGATTCTTGATTTCAACCAGGTTTTTTTAGCATGACTTACATAGGTGATCCAATGTGATCAAATTGGTGGAATTTCAGACCCATGAATTCAACGAAGTCACGTTCAAGGTCTTGTGTATGACGTGTTGTTTTATGTTTATTATTGACGTCTACGTGTCCCAAGCTATGTAGATTAATGCCACTATGGTCTAGACATTCTACTGTCCACATGTAGGAACTAATGCTATGTAGATTAATGAGACAATGTGTGAGGGAACATTGATGTGAACTACTTATGTGGCTTCTTGTATTCATGGAGGTAAAATCTCAACGAATTTCAACTAGGTTTCAAAACGTTGTATACAAAATAAAAAATCAGGGGGTTATTGTGGGCACAACCCTTGAGGTCTCCAATGAAGTTGATGGGTAATTATTCGATATACCCACCGACACTGTGGAGATTTTTGGATAGGGTCTGAGGATGTGTAGATTGCTTGGATATTATTTAACGTGTTTGTTGTTCCTGTTGTGAAGGTAGAAGATGTGTGTAGAGTATGTTTATTCCTATGAGGTAGAGAGGTTGGCAGAACAACCAATGGCTCCTTTGCATCGTTAGAGTTATCCTCCTTTTTTGCTTCTTATCTTCTTTTTCTCCCTTGCATTCTGACAGGTCCTCCTTAGTATCGTGCTGGTTGTGGCAGTCTCATACCGGTCCTTTCTTCTCATTGTCGCATGTAGAAATCCTTGTCAACGGCTCCTTTGTATTGAAATATATGCAGGTGATTGTACAACATTGTAAGTTTATATGGGGACCTGAGCTGAGGGTAGTAGTATTCAAGGATACGCGTTTGAATGTTTACAATGATATTGTATCCTTGCCTGGTGCTTAAGGTGATGAGTTGGAGGTATCGTTGGAGCCCCAGTCTTCTTGGGCATGGATTTTTGGTGTGATCGCTCAAGTTAGACACCTCACGTTCACCAGGGTGCATACGTTTGTGGCTTGGGGAAACAATTTGCACTTATGCTCTCTGCCATCCCTGCTACATCCATTCCTATGACTCTAGCTGGACAGACATTGCTGAAGTCACAAACGTGTCTAACCTGGGGGAGGAAGTGGATGTTACTGAAATCGTGCATGTCATTGGCTAACTGATGTACCTTGCCACCACCACTCGTGCGGACAATGCTTTCACCTTTGACTTTCTCTTCTTTTTCTCCTAATGTCCAAGAGAGCATCATCTCGAAGCGGAACTTCATGTGGTGCGACACACACTCTCTACTGTGTGTACACAGCTGTACTTCAAAGCACAATCCTTAGTCATCGTCGATGGTTTTAGTGTCAGTGACTGAGCACATGATCAGATGCAAAAAATAAGACATGCGTAATCTTCTTGATGTCACTCTGCATTTTGACAACCAAAACACAAAGACCATTGTTGAGAACGATGAAATACACCACTTCCCTACAAAGCATATCAATGTTGAGCACCATTTAATTGGTAAGTGCATTGCCGCTGGGATTCTTTAAGGTTGTATGGGTTGATACACGCTCACAACGAGATGATTTTCTCACTAAGGCACTCGGCATTGGAGTCTTCGAATGTAAACTTCACGCTATTGGGTTTTCATGTCTCCACGATCCCGGTTGATGTGTGCTCATTGTTTGCTTGTCGAGTCTGCCATCACTAGCATGGTTTATTGTGTGAATCATCTCACTCTACTTCTGTGACAGCGGGCCATGGGGGAGTGTTAATGTTAATGTTAAGTCAATAGCCCTTCACGTATGGGATTCCCTTTTCTCTTGCTCCCTCCCTCCACACACACACGCACGCACGCACGCACACACACACACACACACACACACACACACACATGCGCGTGCGAGCGCATGCACGCATGCACACACG
>SZWC01005241.1:89305-108374 GCA_023375785.1 Penium margaritaceum
AAAAATGGCGCGCGCACACTCAGTCCGCCTTGTATGAGGGGGCTGTCCGACGGACACCCCCCCCCACGTGAGGGGAAAAATCGTCGCCGGGAAAAAAATCCGCGACGTCGATTTTGGGGGGGGGGGTGACGCGCGGCTGTTTAATTTTTTTTTTCGAAATTTTAAAAATTTAACCTTAAATCGCTAAGTAAATCGCCGATTGAATCGCCATTAGCGATTCAATCGGCGATTTGACCAAAAAAAGTAGCGATTTTAGGATCCCTGAGTCTACACATGTGTGCCTCCAGGATGGACAGCAAGCTGCTCCCTACTCGCAAGGGCAAAGAGAGAGTTTACTAAAAACGGAAGAGTGGTGGAGCAGGCGAGGGCACCCACCTCAGACTGTTCATGCGCACGGCCACAACGGACGAAAGGAACGACAGGTGCGCCAGATGGTGACCCGTCGGCACGTCCGCCACATGCAGCTGTCGAGGAGACAACGACGGCTGCACAACACACCAAACAAATGAGGATGCAGCAGCCCTCTGAAGCTTAAAATGAATGAAGCAGCTCCCACTACGCAACCAGCGCCCCCATGCAGGCTGAGCCAGCGCGTGACCTTTGGCGCTTAATTTTTTAAGAAGCATGAAGACAGCACAACTCAGCCATTTCAAACAAGGGACTGGAAAGTGGCGAAAACAACACAGAGACATCGCGCCACCTCACCTCGTCGCCTCTCCCCACATACGCCACGACGCCATCCTGTGTTGCTGCTGGAGGGTGCGCTAGCTCCACCACCCTCACTGCACCCACATCTGGAAAAACGAGACGGAAAATTGCAAATCGAACATGAAGCCATCCGATGGGGTCTAAAGCATGGCAGTGCGATATGTAGGCGCATACCATGGCCGGCTGTTAGGCTGAACGACAGGAAATTGATGCATCACGGGAACGAGTGAAGAGTCGCTCAAAGCAAAGTGTGCATGCAGACGGTGTTCATCCATTTGTGAATTCACACATGCAAGCATGTGCCCATGCATGGGCTCGTGCGCAAGCACCATGTGTCTTCATGCACTGTGCCTGTGGCCGTGCCTTCGCCCATGCCTGTGCCCATTCCCATCCCCATGCCCATACCCCTGCCCACAACCGTGCCAGTGTCCGACCTTGTGCCGTGCCTGTGCCCATTCGTGTCCCCTGCCCGTATCTGTACTTGCGCCCATGCCCTGGTGCCCGTGCCCGCGCCCATGCCCCATGCCCCATGACAATGCGCGTGGCTGTGCATGTGCCTGTGTGCGTGCCAATGCCAGTTTGTGGGTGAGTGGGTGGTAAGGCGGCTGAACAGGCAGACGGGCAAGGAGAGTTCCCACCAGGAGTCCCGCCAGATCAAAGATGAGAGAGCAAGAATAAGCCTTCCATTGTTCACCACTGCGAGTCCCAACGCACCTCTGCTAGTGATTATGGTGCACGTGCGACAGCAGAAGACTCGATACCCCTCTGCCGTGCCCACACACGCAAATCTGAACAGAGCAGGAACAGATTGAATGGAGCCGATACCGACATCAAATGGGAAAAGGAAGTGGCATGATTGTAGAATAAGAGCAACCATTTCCAACATCAGTGCAATGGGTGTCGTTTGGTTTCCACGCATGAGCGAAACGAGAGTACGACAACGCCACATAGTAAAAAAATCCCCGGCGAGCAGTGTGCAACGCAGCCTGCACAACTACTCAAAGAAACTTCCTCTCCGCCAAACGCGACTACCTGCCATCTGGCGAAAACGAAGTGCACAGAACGCGCCCGCCACTTTCTCCCCACATCTGTTGAGTCAATTTGCAATGGAGCTTGGATTCACTGCTGCCACTAGCAAACCTTAGGCTGAGGCGCGCTAGCGCTTCGCATGGTCATTTGCTGAGCGTGGCAGACCTGGGTTCACAGCTTACACCTGTCAGCGCTTACTCCTTCCGGAGCATCAACCATGTACAAACCATATGTTGTGGGGTGAATTGACCAATTACCCCTCCAAGGTCAGAAATTGTGAAGTCCCTACCATCCACTGGTTCCTACAACAGTGAAAAATCTCATATCTGCGCGTGGGACCTGACATTATGAACGAGAATTCCATGCATGTAACATAACAAACACAATCTCTGGCATCTTGTTTGATAGCAATTTCATGTGGGAACGATATTATTATTTTCTCTACATTCAAATTTTGCACACCAATTGTAGCGGATTCGACAAAATCCTTGGCCGAATACACCAAAACCGTGGTGATTGAGGGTCTCCAACCCTCAAGCCATCCCGTCTCACCGCCCACAGTCCCAGGTGACCCCGCTCGAGCCACGTGGCTCCTTCGACCGGTCGACGTGGCACTGCCACGCTACACCCCCCCCCCACTAAGAGTGAGAGTAGCCTCGGCATCACCGGTAATCACGAAGTGGGATTCGAGCCCTAGAGCTCTGATACCAATGTAGCGGATTTGACGGAATCCTTGGCCGACTAGGCCAAAACCGCGGTGCTTGAGGGTCTCCGACCCTCAAGCACCACGTGAGCCTCGTGCACCAACGCCCCCAGAAGCCTGTAAGGGGCATCCCGATCAGCACAGGACTCCTATGCCACCGCCGTGCTACTATCGATCAGAGTCGTGAGTGGCACCGCCCAGGCAGGCGGGACATGTGCTCCTCTTGATCCAACCTACTGCTACAAAACGTCCGGCTCCTACCCCAACGTGGATGACGACCTCAATGGCATGCATGTCTCATGCACTACAATCTCTACCGGACTGGTGTCAGCCTACTGAACACACTCCCCCAAACGTCTGGTAGAGGCATCCCGACCTGTATGAGACTCCTGTGCCACCGCCGGACCGCCACCGATCGGAGCCACGAGTGGCACCGCCAAGGGTGCTGGGCATGTGCTCCTCTTGATGTAACCTGCTGTTGCGGAAGATCTGGATCCAGCCCGAATGTGGAAGTCGAGCTCAATGACACGCAAGTCTCCACCATGAACGCCATGTCGGGATCAGACTCTACGTCATGTACTATCACCGTATCATTAGAATTTGCCTCAGCTGACGCTCAGACACCACGACACTACGCGTGCGCAGATCTTGTCGCTACGGTTACAGTAGGCAATGCGTGGTGACCACACTCCCCCTTGACAGGTACAACAACGGAAGCTGAGGAGGTGGAGGATGTATCAAGACCGGCACGAGCACGGCGTGCGCGCTGACGTTGACGTTGCGGGCACACACGACTGGAATGACTACATGAAGACATGTCATCTTGAGGTGGTGTCGTGGTAGCATGAGAGTGGAGGATCGAGAGAATGGTGGCAACCTAGGACAGGTCACCAGGTGGAGTAGAAGGGACACCATCGGATGAGAAATGAGAGGATGAAGGAGATGAGATCAAGGAGGCCGTTGACAAGCTAGTAGTAGAAGCAAGCTCGGTGACTAGGTCACAAAGCTGCTGCACCATCTACCTCAGGCCATAGATCTCGGAGAATATGGTCGCCAGAGGTCAAGCTACGTGATCTACCCACGCTGGCAGATCCGCATGCTCTGGAGGACACATGCTCGGACGAGGCTGGAGCCAAGGTGGATGCCAGCCGCGAGGGCGCGTCCAGCAGCGGCACCTACCATGACGTCCATCACCACAGTACTAGCAGGCGAACGCGTAAAACGCCTGCTCAGATGTCTGCACACTCATCTCATGTGCCAGACGATGGATAGGTACCGAGGGCACCTACTCCCGATGGTAAACACTAAGCCACAGGGGGTGAGGCCAGTAGACACTGGTCACTCTTACAGGTCAAGGTGTCAAGGTCAACACACATGACCAGATGGGACGAGCTGCACTACCACAGCATACCCAGAGAAGGGAGTCTCACCAGCTATGACTACTAGTGCTACTACCACTAAAGGAGTAAAAACTGATCCAAGAACAGAAAGTGTGGCAGTTGTAGGTGCGACTGCTGCTCCAAGCGGTAGACGAACAAGCCCTCGGAGATGGAAAAAACTGAATACACCAACGATCCTATGAATTGAAGTGCGGGGACCAATCCACGGGCCCCAGAGAGACACCAGTCCACGACGCGTCTCAAAAAAGAAGTGACCGCTGACGATAGTTTGTTGTCGGCTGAGAAGGGAAGACTACAAGCACTGCTACAACTGCTCTGCACTATGCAGTCGTCGCCATTCCACTGCCACAGCCGCTGTTGTTGCGGAAGCTACACTTGTTGATGTGGCTACTGCTACTGCGGGTGATGTTATGGTGGTTGCTTGACGGGTTGTGTCTGCGACTGTCAGTGGCAGGTATTTAAAGTTTTTTATTTCCTTCTCACCCTCACCCCCATTTTTTTCCTCTTCACCACTCGCTCTTAGGTGCATTCCATATGTTATATGTTTTCTCTCATCCCCCCTATTCTTGATTTTCACAAATTTGGCGCGATGGAGAAATTAAAAAAGGGGGGGTGTGGGGGAGCGGAAAGGTATCAACTTTGTCCGGCCCTCCCTCCCGTACACGCTCGCTCGCTCGCTTACTTGTACAAGTGAGGGAGCGAACCACTCAGGGAGGACGGATGGTCCGCCCCTCTCCCACCATCGCCCCCCCCCTTTGTCGGTCGGCCGACGGGGCCGACGGGGCCGATGGGGCCGACGGGGCGAGGGCCTCACGAGCCTCACGGGCCCCTCCGAGGGGCGCCTCGAGAGGGGGACTCGACGGGCCAACAGGCCCCCTCAGAGGGGGCCCCTTTGTGGGGGCTGCAAGGGGCCTCTCCGAGGGGGATCCTCCGAAGAGGGCTACAAGGCCCTCTTGCAGCAGCAGCTGCGGCAGCGGGTGCAGCTGGTGCGGTTACTGTTGTTGCTGCTGCTGCTTCCTCTACTGCTACTGCTGCTGCTACTCTATGCAGTAGCTCCTACTACTGCTTGCTATTACTGCTACCACTGCTCCTACTGCTGCTTCAACTGTTGCTACTTTTGCTCGTACTCTATGGAGAACTACTGCTACTGCTTGCTAATGCCGCCACTGTTTCTTGCTGTTGTCGTCGTGATTGCTGTTGTTGTACGCTGCTCTGGCTGCACATTACTGCTACTGTCTTCGTTGGTATACGCTACAACTGCTGCAGCCACTCCTACAGCGACTACTACTGCTGCTATGGATTGCTACTATTGTCGCCACTGTTGCAGCGGCTACTACGTTGTTACAACTACTGTTACTGCTACTACTCTGTGGCACAACAGTTGCTGCTACTGCTACTACTGCTGCTACCGCCAGCACAACTGCTATGAATGCTAGCGCCCACTACTGCTACTGCTACTGTTGCCACTGCTGCTGCTCTTGCTATGAGTGCCCGCCTTGCCGTCATTGCTCATGTTACGCTGCACCGTAGCTGCCCCTGTTGCTACATCTGCGACTGCTACTACTGCTGCCGCCATAGTCTCTAATGTTGTTGTGCGCAGATCACCGACCCTGTCGAGTTCACGTATAGTCACTTCACGCTCCCTCACGCTACTGCCGGCGTGGCGCCACGTGGCGCGTTCTCTCTGCGATTTGCCCACTGCTGCTACATCTGTTGCGTCTACTGCTCACACGCCCCCCTGTGCTCTGATACCAAGCTAGAAATTAATTAGGGCATGCAAGCCCATGCCAACACGAACATGAGCTCTGAGTGTCATTGTAGTACAAAATGGAAAAAAAATTGGCTAAGTCTGGAATGCATAAATATGAAAGAACAAGGAGAGAATACAAATGCGCCCCTAGCGGGCTTATGTAGGGGCACCGGCAGCTAGCCGCACCGGACCCCGTCACCCCCGCTGAACCCAAACAAGTCAGCAGGGAGAACATATTGCATACACCACGAGAACAACAAAGGTGGTCTCCTCTAGGCACCGGAATAGCTCTCCGAGTGCCCGGTCTCGACCACCGAGAAAATACGAGTAGTGCCAAAAACACTCAAAATCAGCATCCAAACATCACAAACGACTTTCCGAATATCAGAAGCATTATTACAGCCATCAGATATCCTCGTCGCACCGATACAGTCCACTGGGTGCGCGGGTCTCAATCCACCAAGAGAACTCTCCTCGCTCCCGACAAGCCCATAGGGCTGCGGAATGCATCGGTCGAGTCTCGTCGGTGCTGTCCTAGGTGCTGGAGAAGTCTCGGTACACTCCGGAGGCCCGTCGTGTCGTCACGCTCTCCTTCACCATATACCACCAACGTGGGGTATATGGGTAATCCATCGGCATCGGTCGTGATGGGTGGAAGCCACACAAACCAACATGCGAGGCCCCTTTGGCAGCAGCAGCTACGACAGCGGGTACAGTCGCTACCGTTGTTGCTACTGCTATTACTATTGCTACTCTGCGCAGCTGCTGCTCCTACTGCTTTCTGCTGCCAACGTTGCTACTACTGCTATGCATCACTGCTGTTGCTGCTGCTTGTTGCTGTGGCCACCGCTGTTGCTACTGATTTCTACTGCTGCCACTTCTGCTGGTGCTATGCGGTGCCGTTACTACCGTCGCCGTTGTTGCTGCAGTTGTGCGGCACAACAGCTACCATTGCTGTTGTTGCTTGTTGTTACTGTCATTGCTGCTACTGTGTGCTACCGCTGCTACCGCCGCCACTGCTGCTACTGCTGCTATGTGGCACAACAGCTACCGCTGCTGTTGTTGCAGCCGTAGGCGCAGCTGCTGTGAATGTTGTAGCCTGTCGCTGCTGTTGGTGCTACTGCCACTACTATTGTTGCTGTGAGCGGCTACTCTACCGCCACTAATCTTGTTGCATAGCACAACAGTTGCCATTGCAGCTGTTACTATTGCGTCTACTGCTACTACTACCGTTGCTACCGTAGCCTCTACTACCGTTGTGTACTGCTCACCGCCCCTGTGGCGTTCACGTGCAGTCAATTTGTGCTCCCTCACACTGCTGTCTGTGTAGCGCCACGTGGCGCTCTCTCTAAATTCCGTCCATTGCTCTTGCTTATGCTACTCACACGCCCCCTAGTGCTCTGATACCAAGTTAGAAAATAATTAGGGCATGCAGGCCCATGCAAACATGAACA
Source organism: Penium margaritaceum (assembly GCA_023375785.1). Lineage (NCBI taxonomy): Eukaryota > Viridiplantae > Streptophyta > Zygnematophyceae > Desmidiales > Peniaceae > Penium > Penium margaritaceum. The sequence goes on from SZWC01005241.1 coordinate 96,350, forward strand.
TGAGCTCTGAGTGTGGATGTAGTGTACAACGGCAAGAATTTGGCTAAGTCTAGAACGCATAATATGAAAGAACATGGAGAGTTTGCAAATAAGCTCCTAGCAAGCTAATGTAGGAGCGTCGGCAGCTAGCCACACCGGGCCCCGTCACCCTCCCTGAGCCCAAACGAGTCAGCAGGGAGAGCACACCATAGAGACCTCGTGAACAACAAAGGTGGTATCCTCAAGGCACCGGAATAGCTCTTCGAGTACTTGAGTATCGACCGTCGAGAAAATACCACCTGTGCTAGAAACACTCGGAATCAGCGTCAAAACATAACAAATGACTTTTTTAACATCGAAAGCACTACTAAAATCACCGGGTCTCCTCGTCGCACCGGTACAGTCCACCGGTTGTGCGGGTCTCAATCCACTGAGAAAACTGTCCTAGCTCCCGACAAGCCAACAGGCTGCCAAAATGTATCGATCGAGTCTCACGGCATTGTCGTAGATGCTAGAGAAGTCTCAAGACACTCCGGATGCTCGTCGTGTCGTCACGCTCTCATGTATCCTATACCACCAACATGAGGTATATGGATAATCCATAAAAGTAAGTCGTGACGCGTGGAAGCCACACAAATCATCAGTTAGGAAAGTTCCAAGAAGTTGCAGCTGGAAATCCTAGGCAGCAGGTTGGGATAGCAGCGTTGTTGATGCAGCGTGCAGACTTCCACGCTCGTTGCTTAGTCTGTTGCCCCCGCAGTCTGCCGCTCTAGAGTCTAAGGATACGTTTGGATTCGACCGAGTCGCCGCGGGAGAAGAAGACTCGGATCCACCGTGGCTACATCTTCCCATGACCCAGTTCGAACTCGGACGTCCGGATGGAGTGTTACTGCAGCCGTCGGCGCTGTCTGCGGACGGCGAAGTCGGATCCGACTTGTTCGAAGTCGGAATCCGAGCGGAACTTCACTCTGACTGCCAATCCGACTCGGAATCCGAGTAGGACCGCTTCCGAAACCAAACTTACCCTAAGTCTGGGAGCTCTGGGTTTGTTACTCAGAAACGTGCGCACGGGTGTTAGCGCCAGAAAGCAGCTAAAAACTGGAAGTAGCTGATTAGGAGTGAAGAATGAGACACAATGGGAGACCCCTCCAAGAACTAGCCTCCCCTAGCTCTGTAGTTCTTGTTACTCAGTTCACCAACCAATCAGAAAATAACTCTGTTTTCAGGCAGACAGGTTTTCTCGGTGAGCCCTGCCAGACAGCCGACAGCCCAAACCCGGACGTTGTCCGGGTTTGGGCTGTTTGGTCCGTTTTGCCTGAAAATNGTAGCTGATTAGGAGTGAAGAATGAGACACAATGGGAGACCCCTCCAAGAACTAGCCTCCCCTAGCTCTGTAGTTCTTGTTACTCAGTTCACCAACCAATCAGAAAATAACTCTGTTTTCAGGCAGACAGGTTTTCTCGGTGAGCCCTGCCAGACAGCCGACAGCCCAAACCCGGACGTTGTCCGGGTTTGGGCTGTTTGGTCCGTTTTGCCTGAAAACTGGACCATACCATAATAAGCACGTTGCGAACGTAGTCGTGCGGTCAAAATTAGCTAGAAAATTAACAGTGAGGAGTTATAGCTCCCTAAACCCAGGCAGCGTCTACGCTAACCCCCGGTAGCAACAATGCTTGAAAATCATGAAACTTGGACACATGGCATGACATGACGCTACAAATGCAACAATGTAATCAAACGCGACGAGGGATGCGTGCAGGCGGCATATGCAGCGACAGTGCCTGCCGGCCGCATGACCGCCGAGGAGGTGTGCCAATGGAGCTGAGCACGAAGGAGGGAGGAGGCTCCAGTGAACTGCGTGTAGGCCTCAGCGTGCGTCGGCTCCATCGGATGACACTCCATCAGTGTCGCGTCTCGTTGTCAGTCATCTGCACGCCGATGTACACAAGCCGGGAGGACACACCAGAGTATAAGTGAGATGTGTGAGACAAAAACCAATACTCCCCCATGACTCACAGACATTGTGCACTTGGAAGGGCAGAGAACATAGAGACCAGGAGGACAGGGAGAGAGAAAACCTCAGGGACACACACCAACTACACTCACAGCCTTCTTGAATGAGTCACGCTTCAGTGCCTTGGTCAATAAATCAGCCAACTGTCGTGCTGTCTCAACCCACACAATGTTGATGCTACCGTCATGCAACAACGAACGCACATAGTGATACTCGACATTGATGTGCTTTGTGTGAGTGTGGTGCACATCGTCATTGTGAGCAATGGCCATAGTACTCTCATTGTCACAGTGCAACGTGATGGACGAGACTGACTGATGCAACTCGGACAATAGGCGGTGCAGCCACACACTCTCACACGCACCAGAACCAAGGGCCACATACTCAGCCTCAGCAGTGCTGCACGCAATGCAGCCTTGTTTGCCGCTACGCCACGATACAGCCGATCCGCCAACAAGGAAGATCCAGCCAGTGCGACTCTTACCGTCTGGACTGCCGGCCTAGTCACTGTTTGTGTATCCCGTCGCCACAACGGACGGCTATCGGCAGAACATGAGGCCTCGTCGTGGGGTAGACACGACGTAGCGCATCACTCGGATCGCGGTCTCAAATAGGAGGTGACGCGGCTCCTGAGAGAACTATGCAAGGAGGTTGACAGCGAATGCAATGTTTGGACGCGTCGTCGTCGCCAGGAACATCAGTGACCCCATGATGCGCAAATACGTGGTCACGTCTACTCGCTCCCCCACCACGTCTGGATCAAAACTCTTGAGCATTGCCTGACCATCGGGCGACATGGGTGAGGATGCTCTTGGCATGAGGGGCAGGTCCTCAGCGAAGCGCCCGGACAGGGTCTGGATATAGGCGGCCTGATGGACATGTAGGATGTCCACGGAGCGATCATGCTCAAGCTCCATGCTTAGAAAGACTCGTGGTGGCCCGAGGTCCTTCATCTGGTAGGCAGCGTGCAGCAGGTCCTTGACCCGCTCAATAACAGCTACATCCAGCGATGCAATGAGCAAGTCGTCAACATAAACCATGACAACGACGAGAGTCTGGCCACGCGGACTGATGAATAGCGCGGGGTCGGCAGAGTTGTGAAGGAGGCCGCTGCTAAGAAGCGTACGACTGATCTCATGGTTCTAACAGCGCGGTGACTGCTTCAAGCCATAGAGGGCCTTCCGCAACTTCTAGAACTTGCCAGAGCCGTCGTCGAAGCCTGGAGGCTACACCATGTAGAGCTTCTCCCCCTCTAGTGAGCCATGGAGGAAAGCGTTGCTCACATCATACTGATGTAGTTCTGACCCGTACTGGACAGCCACGCTGAACAACGCCTGGCTGGTGGAGAACCGACCGACCGGGGCAAAGATCTGGTCATAGTCGATCCCAGAGACCTGAGAAAACCCCTTGGCTGTGAGACGGGCCTTGTACTTGTCCAGGGACCCGTCTGGCTTCCACTTTTGCCGGAGAACCCACTTGGCGCCGATGGCCTTACTGCGCGGGAGGAGGTTGACGAGCTCATAGACATGATGTTGCCGAATGGCGGCAAGCTCATCGACACATGCAGCCTCCCAGTGAGCGGCCTCGGGAGACGCCCGAGCATCATGGAGTGTAGCTGGGTCCTCTAGTCACTCCGTTGGACGATCAGTGAGGACGTGCGTGTCCCGCGGCCCTGGTGGCATCTGCGTGACTATAGTCGCAATGGCATACCGGTGCTCCTGATGGAGCAAGGCATAGCCCAAAGCTGACCCTCGATGTAGATCGGTGATTCCTGACTGTGTGGCCAAGCCGAGTGCCTTGGTGCCGTGGACCCCACTCATGACCGTGGGAGTGGATCTGACATGAGGTGATGAGCCTCGTGGGATGATAGGGGGTCGTGGAGTGAGAGGACGTGAGGAGGCGGCCTGGGTGCTCAATGTCGGCCTGGGCTTGAGGCTCCCGCCTGGACCACGTGTGTAGTGCGCCGATACGGACGGGGCAGCTGGCCCTGAGGGGCTGGCAGACACGGATGGGGCAGCCGGCCTTGAAGGGCTGTCAGACGTAGATGAGGCAGCCGACCCTGAGGGACTGTCGGACACAGATGGGGCAGTCGACCCCGATGGGCTTGGGGACACAAACGGGGCAGCCGGCCCTGAGGGGCTAGCAGACACGGACGGGGCAGGCGGCTCAAGGGGCAGCCGAGCACGGACAGGACAGCCGGCTCTGAGGGGCTTTCAGACACGGATGGGGCAGCCGGCCCTGAGGGGTTGGCGGACACAGACGGGGCAGCCGGCTCTGAGGGGCTGGCAGACACAAACAGGGGAGCCGGCTCTGAGGGTCAATCAGAAACAGATGGGGCAGCCGACAAAGATGGACCCGCGGGCGCAAATGATGGAATGCCCGGACGCGACTGGGTGAAGGACGGACCCACCACTCCCCCACACGACGGGAGGAACATCGACGCGCCTGAGCGAACGAGGTCACAGGGGAACAGATCCTCAAAGAAGAGGGCATCGCGGGACTCGACGATGCAGTGTCGGATGGGATCCCAGAAGCCCCATGCCTTTGACTGACGTGAGATGCCAAGGAAGGTGCACGGACAACAGGGAGGCTTGAGCTTGCCACCCTGGTCCGGGGCAGGCAACCATACAATGGCGACGCAACCCCAGACACGGGCCGGCGGCAGGTCGGCGCGTTCTCCATACCACTGCTGGTATGGGGTGGATTGACAAGGAATGGGTCCGTGGGGAATCCGGTTCCAGACCCACGTCATGTAGGTCATGGCCTCAAAGTAGAAGTCGTCAGAGATGCCGAATTCAACCCACATGGTGCAGATGGCATCGGCTAGGGTGCGGTTCCATCGCTCAGAGATGTCGTTCTGGGCTGGCGTGTAAGGCGCTGACGTCTCATGATGGAAACCACGGGAGGCGAGGAAGAGTGTGGTCTCCCCCAGAAACTCATCCATGTGATCAGAACAGAAGCGGCAGTGAGGACGACCACACTCGCGTTGAGCACGGACAAGCCAGTCCCGAATGGTGGAAGCGATGCCGTTCTTCTGCCGAAGGCAAAAGACCCAGCGATAGCGAGAATAGTTGTCCGTAAGGGTTTGGACGTAAGGACCGTGCTCGCCGACTCACTCTGTCGGGAGGGGATCCATGACATCAGAGTGAACCAAGTCGAGCGGGGCAGATGCTCGAGAGACAGAGAGGGGGTAGGTGGAACGGTGCATCTTGCCTTGAGCGCAATTAATGCACTCGGTGGCACACGACAAAGGAATGGAGGCTGGGTCAAGGCATGTGGCCGGCTGTGTGCGAAGCATGCTGTCAGCAGCGGCACAGTGGATGTGACAGAGGTGGCGATGTGGGAGACGCGTGTGCTACGGAGACAGGATGCTGGTAACAAAGACGTGGCCAGTATCTGCCGACGAGGAAGAGACAGAGGTAGAAGCGGACAGGCGCAATTCGTGCCACAAGTTGCCACGGGCGGTGGCATGCAAAATGACACAACCGGGCAGACGCAACGACACAGTACCCACACCATACGAATGCAAAACGTCCATGCTCATGCGATCAAGGGCGGTGGCAGACAGGAGGTTGAGCTCAAGGCCAGGGACAAAATGAATATCAGTGAAGAAGACATCACCAGCTGGACCACGGAAACGAACGACGCCGATACCACGAACTGGGAATACCTGACCAGAGCCCGTCCAAACCCCGGTGACATTGGTGACGGGACCAAGAACACTGAAAGCCTCGTGTGAGGCCATCATGTGATGCGTGGCCCTGAAGTCGATGATCTAGGTCTCAAACAGATCCTAGACCGGTATGGCTAGATCGCTGATAGTCACATGGCAATGGGCGAGCGACGCTGACGAAGTGGATAGAGGTGCAAACCGAGAGTGCCAGTCATCTAGCCAGGCAACATTGTCACAAAGAGGAGTAGGAGGACAAGGCACGGCACATCACAGGACGGACAGAGATATAGGACATGATCGTAGTACTGACTCTGACATGCAGGGTGGGGAGGAACTAGCAACAACGCAACTCGCACTTCCCTTTGGGGGAGGGCGAGGAAGGCCGAGCTGGAAGGCGATGAACTGCTCTAGCTAACGCTCACCGGCAGAGGGTCCGACGGAGTAGACCGACTGCCGAGTGACGCTGCCGGATTCCGAGAAGGGAAAGGAAGGTGCTGGGGACGGAGGAGCGGGCACGGACGGCTGCGGAGGAGGTTGCGCTGGGACCATCGCGAGCGGCACAGATGCGGCAGGAGCAGTGACGGTCATGGCACTAGTGGCAAGGCTGCGCTCGCGCTGGCGACGCATGGTGGCGATGACTCGAGCCTCGTCGGTCGGGAGCGGACACGTACACCACCCATGTCCTGACTGGCCACAGTTGTGGCAGACGAGGTTGGAGCTGCCAAATCTGCTAGTCTGCTGCTGAGACCCTTTGCCCTTCTTGCCCTTCTTCTTCTTCTTGCCGAACGAGGAGACGCCAGAAGACGCAGCTGATGTTGGGGCGGCGACAGCCAATGAGGCTACGGCAGGAGAGGCGAGGGACTCCGTTCGATGGATGTGTGACTCTTGACGAGCTTCCTCGATGCGGAGGAAGAGCTCGTACGCCCAGGGCATGAGGGTACCCTGGGTAGACATCGTGGCAAGGACGTCCTGGGAGTAGTGAACGAAGACGTCTGAGAAGGGGTCGGTGGCGACGCGCTTGATGATGAGGAGCGCCGAGAGGGGGGACTGCGCAATGTCTCCGAGGTGGCATAGGTCCTTTGCACGCTGCCAATAGGAGGTGACCGTCTCGGTCTCGCCCATGTGAAGGGAGTTGAACTCTTGGAGCAGGCGGCTGGTCTGAGCGTCACTCGACAAGCAATGAGGGTGCGTGAGTACGTGTCAGGCTGCTGCCGGGTCAGGGAGGACGCCAGTGGTGAGGTCGTCGAGAAAGGGATCAAGGGCGAGGCATGAGGCTGGAGGGGCCATAAGAACGAGGACACGCACGGTGCGACTGGCGTCATAAACCGGGTGGAGTCAAAGGGCAGGACATAGTAAGGCCACAGGCCCTCACCCTGTGCCCAGATCTGGAAGCTGAGTTCCCAGCTCCGGAACTGGTCGCAAGCTTGAAGCGGCGGTGGGGGGGGTTCGAAGTCCTTTGGCCTGCGGCCGGCACCCAGAGTAAGGCCTAGGAATGACGTCATCTGTTGTTGGCATTGGGTGTGTTGCTGCGCCAAGTATTACGTGGCATAGGAGACTGCAGGGCTCGCATATCCGGGTGGAAGAAACGGTGCTTGCTGACGTTGGTGCGGCTGCTGCGGTGGTGACTGCTACTGTTGCGATGGCGGCAGTTCATGTTGCTGCTCCGGCTGCTGATGTTGTTGTTGTTGTGGCGGAGGATGTTGATGTTGCTGCTACGACTGTTGTAGCGGTAGCGGTAGCGGCAGCTGTAGTGCCGCTAGCTGCTCTGTCAGCATTGCGAGCTCTAGGCGCAAAGCGGCGAGCGGATCCGTCAAGTCAGAATGATCGACAACAGAGCCTGCAGGGTGTTGGCGTGGCTCCTGTTGTTGTTGCTATTGCTACTGCTACTATTGTTGTTGCTATTGCTGCTATTGCTGCTGTTGCTGCTGATCCTACTATTGTTGCTACTACTACTGCTACTACTATTATGGCTACCGCTGCTGCTGCTGCGGCGGCTGCTACTGTTTTTGCTGTTGCTGCTGCTACTGCTGCTGTTCCTACTGCTCCTGCTCCTGCTCTTCCTGTTGCTGCTATTGTTGATGTTGCTATAGCTGCTTCTGCTATTGTTACTACTGTTGTAGCTATTGTAGCTACTGTAGGAAAGGGGGGTGAGGGGTCCCCCAAACCGAGGAGGACCCCTCCTCACTGGGGCTGGTATTTGTTGGCCCTCCTTGTTCCACCATTTAGTTTTTTTCCTTTGTGCTGCTGATGTTAGCAGTGACGTCAACAGAGATGTTTGCCTGGGATTGTTGACTATAGTAGTTGCTAGTGCGTTATCTGTAGAGTGGCTGACATTTTTTTGTTGTTGGTGATGTCACAAGTGATGTCAGCAATGACGTCAGCCACTGAAAACTTATCAACATCAACAATGGCTGTTCCTGAAGCCGCTATTATGTCGACAGGAGGGTGGCTATTGTTGTTGCTGTAACTGCTATTGCTGGTCATACTGCTACTACTACTATTGTGACTACTACGGTTGCTGCTGCTGATGCCGCTGCAGCTACTATTACTGCTACTAGTCTACTGCTACAGCTGTTGCGTGCTGCTGTGGCTGATGTGGCTGCTGTAGCGGCCGTGGTAGTAGCAGCAGCAGTTGCAGAGTCACCTGTGGGGAGGGGGATTTATTTCTCTTCCCTTCTTTTTCGCAGCTTGGTCATCACAGCAAGCTCGCTGCTCGTTGCGAGCCGTATGCATCGAGCTCGCTGCTCGCTGCCCGTTGCTTGCTACTGGTGGCGAGCAGCAAGCTCGCTGCTCGTAGCTCACTGCTTGCTGCGGGTAGCGGGCTGCGAGCAGCTGCAGCTACAGTTGCTGCTATTGCGAGCTACAGTTGTAGCTGCTTCTATTGCGAGCTACAACTGCTGCTACTATGGACTGCTGCTGGCTGCTGCTGTAGTTGCTGCTGGCTGCTGCAGGCTGCTACTTGTTGGTGATCACTACTACTACTGTAGTCGAATGCTTCTGCTGATTGCTGCTGCTGCGCACTGCAGGTGCTGCAAGCTGCTACGGGCTGCTGTTGCCACAAGCTACCGCGAGCTGCTGCTGTTTCCGGCTACTGTTGCTGCTGAGCAAAGCTGCTGCTGGCTGTTGCTGCCACTGCTCGCTGCTGCTGCTACAAGCTGTTGCTACTATTGCTCCTAGTAGCACGGTCACACCAGGTCCACGTACATCGTCATCGTGATGCGTGACGTCGCTGGCCGCTCGCCTCCTCGTGTCACGCGTGGGGGTTAGTGCTGCAGGAAAAAATTGGCAGTATTTCCCTTGGCCCAGTGGCCCTGTGGAAAGTTTTTACGCCGCCACCAAGTTTGTCAATGCTGCCGGAAAACATCCGGTAGCATTTCCCCTGCACTAGCGCGTTTGGAGGTCCAACGACGTTGTCTGGCACCTATACGCCAGTCTTCTACTACTGCTGCTACGCTTTGGCTCTGATACCAAGCTCGAAACCCTATGCAACATGTTGGGGCAACAGCGTGCGGGCTTCCACGTTCATTGCTTAGTCTGCTGCCCCCTCAGCCTGCCGCTCTAGAGTCTAAGTTTGGGAGCTCTAGGTTTGTTACTCAGAAACGTGCGCGCCAATGTTAGCGCCAGAAAGCAGCTGAAAACTGGAAGTAACTGATTAGGAGTGAAGAATGAGACACAATGGGAGACCCCTCCAAGAACTAGCCTCCCTTAGCAGTGTAGTTCTTGTTACTCAGTTCACCAACCAATCAGAAAATAACTTTATTTTTAGGCAGGCAGAGTTTCTCGGTGAGCCCTGCCAAATGGCCGACGCCCCAAACCCGGGCGTCGTCCGTTTTGCCTGAAAATTGGACCATACCATAATACGCACGTTGCAAATGCAGTCGGTCAGAAACAGCTAGAAAAATAGCAGCGAGGAGTTCTAGCTGCCTAAACCCAGGCAGCGTCTACGCTAATCCCCGGTAGCAATAGTGCCACAAAATCATGAAACTTGGACCCAGGGCATGACATGACGCTGCGAACGCAACAGTGCAGTCAAACATGATGTTGGATGCGTGCAGGCAGCATATGCAGCGACAGTGCCTGCCAGCGGCACAACCACCGAGGAGGTCTGCCGCTGGAGCTGAGCACAAAGGAGGGAGGAGGCCTCAGCGTGCGTCGGCTCCACCGGATGACACTCCATCAGTGTCGCGTCTCGACGTTGTTGTGATTTGTGACGTTCCTGTCGACTTGTACAGTTTACTGTGACCATTCAGCCATGTCCATACTCGTGCAGATCCCTGATGCTGACCCTGGAGGTACCGGTGCGTCATCTGGTGGCGGACTACCATCCTGGAGCTGACTGACGACCGTTTCAGAGCTCTGGACGCTACCCGGGACCTCCTGCAGTTTTTCTACAGCACGCAGGAGTTTATCGGTGGACTGGCCGTGGGCCTGATTTGCATGTTTTTGCATTGTGTGTCCACTGTTTGATGCCGGATGCATGCATGTGACCAGTCGTAGCGTCCGGCTTTTGATCTTACATGTCTAGTTTCAGACGGCATAGCGTTCTCATATGTCTGCGCAGAGTTACGGCCAAAACAGTGGTTTTGGGCCGGTTTTAGGACAGATCTTGCACTGCCGCGTGCGACACCCGCCGTGCGCCGCGGCAGGTACTTATGCCATGGACCTGTCATGTTTCATTTCTCTCTGCAAATGCTATTGAAGCATTCTGACACTTTGCCTTGTGTCTCCAAGCCAGACCCTTGCCGTTGTGTGCACGACTTGTGACTGTCGTCACCGTCTGACGAGGCACTGACGCCTAGTCAGCAGCTGTGTCGCTAGGAAGCTTCAATGCATCTTCTCATGGTAGCAGAGCGGGGAGAAAATTCTCACCAAGCTGCGCAGTAGAGACGCAGCAGAGCAGCAACAGTGAGAGGCACCGTTGCAGCAGATCCACAGGGACCTATCGACGACGACAGCGGATCGCCATCGACGTCGCTCACCATCACTACGTGAGCATCAGCAGCAGCTGCTAGCAGCAGTAGGAGACAGCTATAGCTGCTAGCAGCAGTAGAAGACAGCTGCAATAGACTGCAGTTGCCAGCAGCTGCAGAAATTGGCACATGCAGCAGCAGCACTGAGCAGTAGCAGCAACAGGGCGGCAGTAGCGGCGGTAGCAGCGCATGGCGACAGCAAAAGCACACAACGGCAGCAGCACAGCAGCAGCGGCAGCAGCAACGGAGGCAGCAGCAACGGAGGCAGCAGCACAGCAGCAGCGCAGCAGCAGCGCAACAGGATTGGCAGCAACAGCAGCGGCAACAGCAGCACAGCAGCAACAGCGGCAACAGCATGTGGCGGCGACGGCAGCGTGCAGCAGCCACAGCGCGCAGCTGCTACCACGGCCACGCACGTAGGTGCCAGGCGGCTGCCCCACACGCAGCAGTGGGGCTGCTGCTGCAGCTGACGCCGCAGCAGCAGGAGCAGCTGAGCGGAAGCTGTGCAACGGCTTCCGCTCAGCTTCCACGCGGCTGCTGTGGAGCGGCCGCCTGCTCGCGCAGCAACCGCGAAGGGTGATCCAAAAACACAAAAAAAAAATCAAAGGAAGGTGAGCTGATGTCAGCATTTTTACTTGCTGACGTCATGAGGTCTTGCTGGCGTCAGCAACTTCCTGCTGACATCAGCACTAGCCTTAGTGAAGTTTTTGGTCCGAGGGTCAAAAATTGCCAGCGTTTCAAATCCTCGAGAGATGCTCACGTTTCTGTAATTTGATCACGTTGACGTCTCGGCCCATAATGAGCGGCACCATGGCTCCGTCCGACGAGAAGGGAAAAAGGGTACTAGATCCCTCTTCTTCCTCCTCAGGGGTCATGAGCCGACGTTCGCAGGCCATTGAGGACCTACGGAACCAGCAGGACGAGATGCGTCGCTTGTAGCGGGAGCAGACTGACGCCATCCGCACACTCACCGAGCTTCTTCGAGGACATTCCACAACTCTACGACAGACTTCTGAGGGAGCGGCCGAGGTCGCACCCTCTACACAGCAGTCAGCTCCAGCACCGGAGACAGGAGCTGGAGCCGACCCGCCACCTCTTGATCCTTGGGACCAGGATCCAGACATGCCAGGCATGGAGGGCGACTCCCCCGAGGGCGAGATTCATGTGCTTCATGAGCGTATCCGCCAGCTTCAGATGAGCTCTCGGTCCCCATACACATTCCGCTTTCCAAAGCTTCGATCTTCACCTGACCTCCACCCCAGCGATTTCCCTCTTCCTGGCATCTTTCCCATCCCTCGTCCTTCCCAGCCTGTGGTTGCTCTCCCTACGGAGTGGCAACCCAAGGACTTTGAGTAGCCGTTTCCACGGTACGTCAGTGAGGACGGCTTT
>SZWC01005241.1:108545-124376 GCA_023375785.1 Penium margaritaceum
GATCTTCACCTGACCTCCACCCCAGCGATTTCCCTCTTCCTGGCATCTTTCCCATCCCTCGTCCTTCCCAGCCTGTGGTTGCTCTCCCTACGGAGTGGCAACCCAAGGACTTTGAGTAGCCGTTTCCACGGTACGTCAGTGAGGACGGCTTTGACTTCTAGGAGATCCTCTTTTAGGTCTGGGCCACTTCAGAGGGCGTGTGGCCCTACTACCACAGTCCGTATCAAAATACGGACCAAGTTCAGGTGCTGACAATGGCTAGGACGATGCGCGGACTTCTCTACGCCATGACGCGTGAGACCGTCGTCGACTTCCGCTCATTCCTTGACGAGGCGGGCACCGGAACCGGCGCTGATCCATGCGGGGGTTGGAATCTAGCATTGTCTATGCTTGCTACACAGATGCACGCCACCCGCGCCGCGCACATCCGTGCCTTTCACTCCCTTTGCCAGGGGCCTGCCGAGCCTGTAGCCGAGTACTGGCAACGCGCCATGCACATTTACACGCGCCTTGGGACCTCAGGAGGTACACAGCTGTGGGCTCTCCGCACGATCATGCTCGGGGTTCACCTTGAGTACACAGACANTCGAGCCTTTTTTGGCCTCACTACAGCTGCTTCCTTGGGCACACCAGCTCTTCCTCCAAGTGACTTCCGCCTGTGAGGCAGCCGTGGCTCATCAAGAGACCTCCATTGCTGCAGCAGTCGTTGCATCACCACCGATGCCCCTCCTACAGACTCCTTCTCCATCCTCTGTCTCATCCTCCTCCTCCCCTTCCACCTCGATTACACCGACTCAGACACAGGGTGTCGCGGCAGCAACACACGGGAAGAAAGGGTGACGGAGGCGCGGCTCGGGCCAGCAGCAGCCGCAACAGCAGCCGTGATCGGGTAGTAGTAGTGGACGCTCCGTTCACTGCTACAACTGTGGAGGCGCCCATCGCTACACCGAGTGCCAGCAGCTGCTCGACTGGGCGCGGATTACTCGCGGGCTTCAGGCTGCACACGCTCTACGGTCTATGTCGAGCAGCACATCCTCCGCACGTGCGGCGGAACCCGCTTCACCACTGGCGACCAGCGGTGACCCAGACCCACGTGACCGCACCATCACCGAGCTCCGACACCTTCTGGCACTTCGCTTTCAGGGAGGTGCGAGTGTATTGTCACAGCCGGGTGGTTCACAGACTGTCTGCTCGTCCGTTCTTGTGGCTTAGGATGACTCGTGTGGGGGGGCACAGTCGGCATGTGATGACGATGGGCCTGACTGTACGGATTGGATTCATGAATCTCACCTTTGTGCCCTTCGTCGTTCCTCCCCACCTGTTGCCCAGCGTCCGTCCGAGACCGAGTGTTCCGTTGCCCGTTGTACNGCCTCACTACAGCTGCTTCCTTGGGCACACCAGCTCTTCCTCCAAGTGACTTCCGCCTGTGAGGCAGCCGTGGCTCATCAAGAGACCTCCATTGCTGCAGCAGTCGTTGCATCACCACCGATGCCCCTCCTACAGACTCCTTCTCCATCCTCTGTCTCATCCTCCTCCTCCCCTTCCACCTCGATTACACCGACTCAGACACAGGGTGTCGCGGCAGCAATACACGGGAAGAAAGGGCGACGGAGGCACGGCTCGGGCCAGCAGCAGCCGCAACAGCAGCCGTGATCGGGTAGTAGTAGTGGATGCTCCGTTCACTGCTACAACTGTGGAGGCGCCCATCGCTACACCGAGTGCCAGCAGCTGCTCGACTGGGCGCGGATTACTCGCGGGCTTCAGGCTGCACACGCTCTACGGTCTACGTCGAGCAGCACATCCTCCGCACGTGCGGCGACCACGACCGCAGCAGTTCCCGCTTCACCACTGGCGACCAGCGGTGACCCAGACCCACGTGACCGCACCATCACCGAGCTCCGACACCTTCTGGCACTTCACTTTCAGGGAGGTGCGAGTGTATTGTCACAGCCGGGTGGTTCACAGACTGTCTGCTCGTCCGTTCTTGTGGCTCAGGATGACTCGTGTGGGGGGGCACAGTCGGCATGTGATGACGATGGGCCTGACTGTACGGATTGGATTCATGAATCTCACCTTTGTGCCCTTCGTCGTTCCTCCCCACCTGTTGCCCAGCGTCCGTCCGAGACCGAGTGTTCCGTTGCCCGTTGTACAGTGACGTCCTCTAGTCATGATCTCGGTGGCACTTGGATCATCGACTCAGGTACCACTCATCACATGACCTGTCTTCGCAGTGATTTCGTTGTTCTCCGTCCTGTTGTGTCTGTTCGTTCTGTCCGCACAGGCTTTGGTCAGTCCTTGCCAGTCCAGGGTGTTGGGATCGTCCGTTTCGATGGTCCGTCTGGCCCCCTGTATCTTTCCGAGGTGTTGTTTTTACCTGACCTTGAGCTCAGTTTGGTTTCTGTACATGCTTGCACANTCATGTGGGCTCTGACACTGTGTCGAAGCTCCTTCAGACACAGCCCGCCCTTGGTCTTGACGCAGTTTCTTTCGAGAAGCCGCCCAAGATCGACTACCTCTTCTGCGCTCAGGCTAAGATGCATCGTTGCACCTACCCTGACTCCTGTTCACGCGTACTTCGCCCTCTCGAGTTAGTTCATTCGGACCTTCTTGGTCCCCTATCCGTCGAGTCTCTGTCCGATCGGGGTCGATACGTCCTGACCCTGACTGATGACTTCACCCGGATGCGGTTGGTCTACAGCCTGTGCCAAAAGAGTGACGCCGCTCTCGCGGTTCACCTCTGGCTAGTGATGGCTGAGCGTTAGTCTCACAACACGATGCACACCTTCCGCTTGGATCGCGGCGGCGAGTTCCTTGGTGAGTTGGACACCTTCTTCGCCGAGCACGGAATTTTTCACTAGGTCTCCTGCTACTCCTCAGCATAACGGTGTTTCTGAGCGCTGGAACCGTACCATGGAGGATGCGGTTTGCACTATGCGGTCTGAGTGCGGTCTTCCAGAGTCCTTCACTTTTGAAGGATTCGCCTATATGACTTGGGTCTGGAACCACCTCCCGCACGGTCCTCTTCCGGACCGTGTGAGCTTTGGTTCGACCACCGTGCTGACTTGTGCCTCGCTCGTATCTTGGGATCCTTGGCTTCTGTGTGGTACACTGAGGACCAGCAGGGGTCCAAGGTCCCACCGTGGGGTCGCTTGTGTGTCTTCGTCGGTATATCCCCGCGTTCCAAGGCATGGCGTTTTTGGGACCCTACTCATCGTCGCATTGTTGAGTCCCGCGACGCGATCTTTTCTTAGTCCCTCACCTACCGTGATNTTGTGTCATGTGGGCTCTGACACTGTGTCGAAGCTCCTTCAGACACAGCCCGCCCTTGGTCTTGACGCAGTTTCTTTCGAGAAGCCGCCCAAGATCGACTACCTCTTCTGCGCTCAGGCTAAGATGCATCGTTGCACCTACCCTGACTCCTGTTCACGCGTACTTCGCCCTCTCGAGTTAGTTCATTCGGACCTTCTTGGTCCCCTATCCGTCGAGTCTCTGTCCGATCGGGGTCGATACGTCCTGACCCTGACTGATGACTTCACCCGGATGCGGTTGGTCTACAGCCTGTGCCAAAAGAGTGACGCCGCTCTCGCGGTTCACCTCTGGCTAGTGATGGCTGAGCGTTAGTCTCACAACACGATGCACACCTTCCGCTTGGATCGCGGCGGCGAGTTCCTTGGCGAGTTGGACACCTTCTTCGCCGAGCACGGAATTTTTCACTAGGTCTCTGCTCCTGCTACTCCTCAGCATAACGGTGTTTCTGAGCGCTGGAACCGTACCATGGAGGATGCGGTTTGCACTATGCGGTCTGAGTGCGGTCTTCCAGAGTCCTTTGCTTTTGAAGGATTCGCCTATATGACTTGGGTCTGGAACCACCTCCCGCACGGTCCTCTTCCGGACCGTGTGAGCTTTGGTTCGACCACCGTGCTGACTTGTGCCTCGCTCGTATCTTGGGATCCTTGGCTTCTGTGTGGTACACTGAGGACCAGCAGGGGTCCAAGGTCCCACCGTGGGGTCGCTTGTGTGTCTTCGTCGGTATATCCCCGCGTTCCAAGGCATGGCGTTTTTGGGACCCTACTCGTCGTCGCATTGTTGAGTCCCACGACGCGATCTTTTCTTAGTCCCTCACCTACCGTGATCTGACTTCGATCACGTCGTTGTCCGTCACACACGTTCCCACGTATGAGGTTTCTCGACGGATGGGGGAGTCTGCACCTGCGAGCACGGATTGCCAGGCCGATATGTTCGTTCGAGCTCCCTCCACTTCTCCGGTGCTTGATGACCCAGCGATCATCAGTGTCGGTCCAAAGATCTCTCCTCCACCCCCGGCTTCTACCCCTGTCCCTTCCCGCCACACAGGTACCCATGATCCTGCACCTGAGCATACTCCTGTGACCTGCCTCACTTGCTCCTACTGTCACACCGAGCTCCGTGTCTCCCACACCCGCATCTCCTCGCACGGCATCACCAGCTTCCCTGCCTCAGCCCTCTCTAGCTGCGGTTGTGCCCGTTCCTGAGCCTGAGGTGCGCCCCTCGAGCCCGGGTTACTCCCGTGAGCCTGGTGGTCGTCTTCAACCATTGGACTCTGGAGCTTAGCGAGTGTCTGGTCCCGCACCCAGGCGCTCCACTCGCAGCATCGCGAGTGGTGATCCCGGCACAATGGCCCTAGGCTTGAGTGTCCGCACTGAGTACGCAGAGGTACATCCAGCATGTCCCATAGGGCATGACCTTGTCACTTGCGAGTTTCATATCGCTTGTGATGCAGCAGCCGATCTTGTGGTCGTCAGACCTAGCACTGAGGCGTGCGCTCTTGCCACGCAGAGCTCTCCCTCTATGGTGCCTGACCCGGGCACACTGAGGAAAGCTCTCTCATCACAGGATGCTGACGCTTGACATGCTTCTTGCAAGGATGAGCTTCGAGCCATCCAAGAGCACGGAGTTTACGAGCTAGTCGACCTTCCACCTGGGAGGAAGGCTATTCAGGTCAAGTGGGTTTTTCGCAAGAAGGTGAAACCGGATGGCTCACGGGAACGCCACAAGGCTCGCTTGGTCGTCAAGGGGTACTTTCAGATTGAGGGCATCGATAACACTGACACCATTGCACGTGTCAGCCGCATGACCTCATCTCGAGCTCTGTTCGGTGTAGTGGCTCAGCATGACTGGGAACTACACCAGATGGATGTCAACAATGTGTTCCTCCATGGCTCTCTGGATGAGGAGATTTACGTGGCTCAGCCACCCGGCTTTGAGGACGGTGACAAGGTCTGGCGCTTGCGCAAGTCCTTGTACGGCCTCAAGCAGTCTCCTCGGTGTTGGAACCAGGAGATCACTAGTACCCTGACTCGTGCGGGATACGTACGGAGTGAGGCAGATCCCTCTCTCTTCATCCGACAGATGGCTGAGTGATTCACCGCCATCCTGGTCTATGTCGACGACCTTCTGATCGTGTCTCCTTCATTGGAGGCCGTGAAGGAGGCCAAGGCTGTCCTCTAGACTCCCTACAAGATGAAGGATCTTGGTCCTGCACGGTGTTTCTTGGCATAGAGATCGTGCGAGACCGCAGACGTCATACTCTACTACTACACTAGGCCCGATCCGCACGTGTTGTGGGGGAGTGTATCAGCGACCTTCTCGGCGCAGTGCCCACGGCTTCCACACCTCTCACACTTGACGGACAGGATGCCCAGAAGGTTGACGATCCCACACAACTAGGGGAGACAGTGGATGTGACCCTGTACCTCCGTCTCATCGGATCTTTGATGTACCTGGCCACTACCACACGTCCTGACATCGCATTTGCATTCAACCTCCTTGCCCAGTTTTTGTAGGCTCCACGTGCTAGAGTCCTTCATGCGGCTGTGTGAGTGGTGCAGTACGTGGTCTCCACATCGTACCTCGGACTCTGATTTCGCCGGCAGTGTTCGGTGGTCCTTGATGGCTACACCGACAGCGACTGGGCCTGGAGCCCAGATGGACGCAGTCGCACCGGTTACGTGTTCCTGCTCGGTGGGACCACTGTGTCCTGGCGTAGCGGGAAGCAGGCTTGCATTGCACGTAGCTCATCGGAGGCAGAGTACGTTGCTCTGGGTGCAGGGGCTACTGAGGCGGTATGGCTGCAGCGCCTGTTCCTTGAGCTTGGCCAGTCAGTACCTACCATTGTGCTTCGTTGCGACAACCACAGTTCTCTTGCCATCGCGGAGAACTCTGGTGTCTTTCATGCTCGCACGAAGCACATTGCAGTTGAGCACCACTTTGTGCGTGATCTGGTGGAGCGACACGTGATCTCCGTCATTTGGGTTGACACTCACATGCAGCGTGCGGACTCCTTGATGAAGGCACTAGCATGCGGAAAGTTCCTGGTGGCCATTCGTTCTGTTGGACTTCGCCCCTTGCCTGAGAGTGGTTGACTGTTGGGTGTGTTTGTGTCCGTGCCACATTTTTTGCTGCACTCGTGTTTGTACTCGTCTCAGTGCTGCACGTGTATGGACATGCGTACCATCGGGTCATGGGGGACTGTTGTGATTTATGACGTTCCTTTCAACTTGTACAGTTTACTGTGACCACTCGGCCGCGTCCATACTCGTGCAGATCCCTGATGCTGACCCTGGAGGCACCGGTGCGTCATCTGGTGGCGGACTACCATGCTGGAGCTGACTGACGACCGTTCCAGAGCTCTGGACGCTACCCGGGACCTCCTGCAATTTTTCTGCAGCACGCAGGAGTTTATCGGTGGACTGGCCGTGGGCCCAATTTGCATGTTTTTGCATTGTGTGTCCACTGTTTCATGTCGGATGCATGCATGTGACCAGTCGTAGCGTCCGGATTTTGATCGTGTACGTCTAGGTTCAGACGGCGTAGCGTTCTGATATGTCTGCGCAGAGTTACGGCAAAAACAGTGGTTTTGGGCCAGTTTTAGGACAGATCTTGCACTGTCGTGTGCGACGCCCGCCGTGCGCCGCGGCAGGTACTTATGTCATGGACCTGTCATTTGTCATTTATCTCTGCAAATGCTATTGAAGCATTCTGACACTTTGCCTTGTGTCTCCTAGCCAGACCCTTGCCGTTGTGTGTACGACTTGTGACTGTCGTCACCGTCTGACGAGGCACTGACGCCTAGTCAGCGGCTGTGTCGCTAGGAAGCTTCCACGTATCTTCTCAGTCGTCAGTCATCTGCACGCCGATGTTCACTAGCCGGGAGGACACAACAAAGTACAAGTGAGAGATGTGAAACAAAAACCAACAGTTGCTGACCCGGACCCTAGTCTAGCCGTGACGCTACGAGTGTAATGACGCAGTCACATTTACCACAAGACGGGCACGGGTAGCAACTACGGAGGATGCGACCGCCAGCGACTTGACTATTGTGGAGGTCCGCCGATGGAGCTAAGTACGTCTCACGCTTGGAGAAGAGGCTCGAGCAAGTCGCGTGTAGACCTTTGCATGTGTTGGCTCTACTGGATGACGCTCCAGCAACGTCCCATCTCGTCGTCAGTCATCTGCACACTGATGTTTACAAGCCAGGAGGACACAAGAGAGCACAATGAGAGGTGTGCGAAAACCAACGGTAAGCTGTACAAACAGCTGGGGACGAGTCACATCACAAGAGGGGGAGCAAATGTGTAGTAACCAGCGAGTGCACACGCATGTCAAGCATCACGCTGAGCGGGCTTGCATCGCCACCTGGGGGGTCGAGTCCAACCTCTTAGTATTTAACCGAGGGTGGCTACTCACTCGTGTACGACCAATGGCCGACATGGTGGATTCCTTAGCATTAGCACCCGGGAAATATGGCAGCTCCACAACCCACAAGTAGGCAACATGAGGCAAACCACGGCAATCCGAGAGCACGAGGCCTAGCCTCTTCCACATCCTAGAAAGATCGTCATGACGAATATGAGAGAAACATATTCTTAATGGGACATCCCTGGAGCGCCTAATGACTGCCTGGTGAAACCGGTGCCAGCAACCATCTCGGTATTGAGTGCTGACTCTCCAGGCACATCCATGATCTTTCAATCTCTTGTACATGCATGTGTGTGTGTGTGTGTGTGTGCATGTGTGTGTGTGTGTATGAGTGTGTGTATGTGTGTATATGTGTGTGTATGTGTGTGTGTGTGTGTGTGTGTGGGAGAGGGGGGTGTGTGTGTCTCTGTGTGAGAATGTGAGGTGAGACAAGAGTGTTGTGGTATGTGTCGTACATGACTTACGGTGACCCCTCGGCTCATGTCCATTCACGTGCAGATCCCTGAGACTGGCGACGATGGCAGAAGACAAGCGGCCGGCAGTGACGGACGCCCAGAACACTCTCGTACTTTTTAGATCCATGCTGTCAGACAGCACATAGGCGTGCAGCCTATTAGGACGTAGATCTTGTTGACGCGGCCGTTCTGGTTCAAACGGCTCGTCGTTCTGACGTGTCTGCAGAATGTTATGGCCAGAACTGTGTTTTCGCCATTGTTTTGTCCTGCTAGAAAAATGGCGCCCTTGGGCGCCGCGTGTGTGTGTGCATCTAGTAGGGCCTTGACACTATTCAGGTTGTCCTGACCTCAGGTGTCATTCCTCTCTGCACAATTCAACATTTTGCAGCTTCTGACACTTGTACGTGTGTCCCTAGCCAACCCCTTGCTGCTCTCATTTCCACTTGTGTGTGCTAGTGAGTTAGCTAGCCGGCTTGTACTGCCACACCAGCGACAGCAGTGCTAGGAAGCTGTCTTTCATGGTATCAGAACCGCGAGCCAGTGCTCGCACAACTACATAGCAGAGACGCAGCAACCGCAGTGGCAGTGAGCGACCGCAGCTGTTGCCTTGAGTAGCAGCAGCAACGCCCCCTGTCCCGGCAAGAGGTCCTGGGAGGACCCACCACCATTCCCATTGTTTTTCTTAATACATCCGCGACAATTCCATGGCCGTTTCGCGATAGCAGCAGTCTTCCCGCGGAAACTCCGTGGTGTTCCGTAGTGACGAGGTCTCCGCGGCGGACGCGACAGCTCCGCGACCGCAACTGAACCCGCCGACGGTGCCACGGATCTACCGCGGTCGCACGTGGTGTTCCGAAGTCGTCACCCTGCGGTGACGGTACCGCGGCAGTTCCAAGGTGTTCCGCGGATCCGCGGCGTTCCACTGCAGCAGCTCCGCGATGGTCCGGGAACAACGCCGGCGGTGCTCCACGGTGCTAGGCGGTCGCGAGTCCGCGGTAGTTCCGCGGCCATCCAACGGTCGCCAGTCGCGGCAGCCCAACGGTGGTCAAGGAACGCACTGACGGGGTGCCCCGAAAGTTTGCGGCACACCACCGCGTTCCGCACCAGCGTGACCGCGGTGGTTGTTCGCGGTACCCCGTCGTGTTCCGCACCGGCGCAACCACGCCCAGCCCGAGCTGATCCGCGGCAGTCCGCGGAAATTCCGCGTTAAAGTGTACCACAGAGGTGTTTCGCGGAGGTGTTCCGCGGAGGCGTTCTGTGGAGGTGAGGTGCCGCGGTGAGGCGTTTCGCCACAACAACACACACAAAAAAGGAGGGAGGTAAGGGGGGAAACCGGCCGTCATGCCAAAGCTCACCCCCTCCAGCACCACCACCGATGCAGCTGCCGAGGGCAGCACCGTCAGTGGCCAACATCGGCCGCCACCGTCGTCACCACAACGGCAGCAGCAATAGTAGCAGCAGCAGCGGCAGCAGTAGCAGTAACAGCAGCAGCAGCAGCAGTAGCAGCCTCTGCAGCAGCAGTAGCAGCAGTAGCAGCAGTGATAGCAGCAGCCGCCACAACAACAGCAGTAGCAGCGGCCGCCGAGCCCGACGACATTGGCGCGCCAAGTGCGCGCGCTAGATGACCTACAGGCGGAGAGTCCGAATACTTTGATGAAGCAGGTCGATGAACTGCAGGACCTGATCAGCGGCCTACAACCTCAGCAGCAGCAGCCCCAGCAGCAGCAGCAGCAGTAGCACCCGTCAGCAAACCCGAGCGAGAACCACCTTGCTCCCGGCGGCAATGCAGATGAGGTTGCAGAGACCCTCTCCGACTCTGGCAAGGAGGGTGAGGAGGAGCTGCTGCGAGCAAGCCTCATCCGCCTGGAGGCACGCCGCAGAGCACGTGAGGCCAATGCCACCCTCCAGGGCACGAGCTCCAGCACCAACGCCGGCCTGAGCTCGTCGCGCCGCCCTCTGAGCTTTGAGGAGCTGGCTCTGCGGGTCCGCCTGGACAAGGGGGTTGCTTCCTCTATGCACGGCCCCGCAGTGGCTTCAGCCGTCGCTCTGCCGACGATCAAGCCACCCAAGTGGTTTGAGTCGGACCCGCCCGTCTTCCGGACTGGGAATGACTGCAAGTCTTGGGAGCCACGCTTTCGCATGTGGGCCATGAGCGAGGGAGTCCTCTCCTATTACCTTACCCCATACCAGGCGTCTGACCCCGCCCAGACGCAGATGGCGGTCCGCGACGCCTCCGGTCTGATGAAGGCCGCCCCAGACTTCACCAAAGACTTCAGTCGGTTCCTTGGCGATCTGCTGACCGGCTCAGGAGCTAAGCCTCGCGAGGCGTGGGCACTGGTTGTCACTCTTTCTGAGGGCACCACCCTGGCCCTAACGTCCCAGTGCCTCGCCGACTTCAACTCCCTCTGCCAGACTGCTCAGGAGTTTGCAGCTGACTACTGGCACCGGGCGATCCAGCTGTATGAGGAGCTGGGAGACGATGTCCCTTCACAGTACTCCGCACTCCAGATCATCCTCTGCGGCATTCACCCCGACTATGCGCGCGTCTTCAACAACTACGACCAGACTCGACTTCGCGACATGGCGAGCGACGGGACCCTGCTGCGCTGGGCCACCCTCCATTTCCTGGAGGTCACCGGCATGGACGTCGCGAACCGCGCTCGCCGCAGCACAGCTTCAGTCGCAATTGCCGCCGCGTCCCCCTCCCTGCCGTCTACAGCTACAGTGGCTCCAGCTCAGGGGAAGAAGGGCCGCAAATCGTCAAGTGGTGGTTCCAGCAGCGGGACCAACAACGGCACCAGTACCAACAGTGTCAGCCGCAGCAGCAACAGCGGGAGCAGCAGCAGCAGTGGCGGTAGTAGTAGCAGCAGTGGCAACAGCGGCTCCGGTAGCACGATGGGCCGTCGGCTCGTGTGCTTCAACTACGAAGGTGACCATCGCTATCCCGACTGCACTCGCCTGACAGGCCGCCCGTTGGACTGGGCCAAGGTCACCCGTTGGCTGCAGCAAGCGCACGAGGCGCGCATGCGCCAGACGTCCGTTGCGACCGCCTGCTCAGCCGCCACTGCCACAGCCGTCCCAGAGGATTCTGTCGCCACTGCAGGCTCCTCCGCGGATCCCCATGACCAGGCGCTCGCAGAACGCAACAGAACGATCGCCGAGCTGCACCAACTTCTCGCCCTATGCTCATCTTAGGGAGGTGCGAGTGAGCTAATTGAGTGGAGGGGTCATACTGTCTGTGGACTGTCTGTGTCGTTGCGTGATGATGCCTGTCGTGGTCGCCATTCCCAGTCGTGTGCGCGTGATGGACCTGATGATGTGTCCTGGTTGCATGCTACTCATGTGTGCTCCGCTGGTCGCCTTGTTGTGTCCCCCGCTGAGCGTCCTACTGCTGCACCTTGTTTCGTTGCAGAGTGCCACGTTGCCCCTTGTACGCGTGTCACCGACGCCACCTGGGTCGTTGACTCTGGCGCCACCCACCACATGATGTGTCTCCGTGACTCCTTCGTCGTCCTGCATCTTGTTGGCACTGTTTGCTTTGTTCGCACTGCAGCTGGCCATGAGGTCCCCGTCCAGGGTGTTGGGGTTGTGCAGTTCACCGGGCCCGCTGGTCCCGTATACATCTCCGACGTCCTCTTTGTCCCTGAACTGGAGCTCAGTCTGCTGTCTGTCCGTGCTTGCACCAAGATGGACCTGGGTGTCATGCACACAGCTGACGATGCTCGCATCTTTGTGGGTGACACCAAGTAGACCGTCCTCAGTGGGACGGTCGTTGATGATCTGTATCACATCTCTGGGTCCTGTGCGAGTGCACCCCCCTTGCCTCCGTCTCCCACTACTCGTGTTTTTGTCGCTAGTGCTCTATCCCCCCGAGCGCCACCGTCTCCTACATCGACGCCTCTGTCATGTGCACCTGGGGACTGTCAACAGGCTGGTCCGCACTCAGCCCGCTCTCGGTCTTGATGCGGCATCCTTCGAGGCGTCGTCCACGACCGATTGCCTGGCCTGTGCTGAAGGCAAAATGCACCGGTCCACCTATCCTGCGTCTGTCTCCAGGGCTTGTCGGCCCTTGGAGCTTGTCCACTTCGACCTCATGGGTTCGCTCCCTATCGAGTTTCAGGAGGACCACGGTCGCTACGTCCTGACATTGACTGATGACTTCACGCACATGCGTTGGGTCTACAATCTGCGCCAGAAGAGCGATGCCGTCATTGCAGACCGCATTTGGCCGGTTATGGCCGAGCGCCAGTCTTCCCACCGCCTTCAGACATTTCGCTCGGACCGCGGCGGCGAGTACCTCGGTGACATGGCCCGCTCCTTCACCGAGCTTGGTGTCTTCCACAACCTATCCGCTCCCGCCACCCCCCAGCATAACGGTGTCTCAGAACCGCACCATGGAGGATGCGGTTCGTGCCATGCGCGCTGAAAGCGCCATGCCTAAGGCCTTTGCCTTCGAGGGCATGGCGTACATGACCTGGGTCTGGAACCGCATTCCCCACGGCCCGCTCCCTGGTCATCGCACGCCCTACGAGCTGTGGTACGGGCGTCGCGCAGATCTACGCCTGGCCAGTGTCTGGGGCTCCCTTGCCTGCGTCTGGTTCACACCGGAGCAGCAGTGGAGCAAGCTTTCTTCGCGGGGCCGCATCTGCGCCTTCGTTGGCATCGCCCCGCGGTCGAAGGTCTGGCAGTTCTGGGTTCCTGAGCGATGCCGCATCGTGGAGTCCCGTGACGCTCTCTTCTTTGAGCATCTCGCCTTTCGCGACCTTGCCCGCATCCACGCTCTGCGTGCTACTCATGCCCCTTGGTGTGCCGGACCCCATAGTGTGGGGGAGGCTCCTGGCACGGTTGGCACAGTGCCCCCGTCCAGTACGGTCACTCTGCCGCCGACACCCCAGGGGCTGTCCCCAGAGGCTGTGCCCACTGGCACCCCCAGCATCGCCCCATCTACGGCTCGCTCCTCTGTCCCCAAATCTCCACTCTCGCCCGTGTCTGAGACTGCATCCGAGTCTGCCTCCGTGTCTGAGGCTCTGCTTGATCCTACGTCTGCTTCTGCAGCTGAGTCTCTGCCGGATCCTACGTCTGCGTCCGTGTCTGACTCTGAGCCGTCCCTGCCTCCGGCCGCACACATGCCTACGTCTGTCGTGGGCCCGTCCCCGGCTGTTGAGACCACACCAGCCTCGAGTGGCGTGCCGGCCATGCAGTCCATACCGGCAAGTGAGTTATCAGCGCCCACTACTCTTGCCCCGTCGGACCCTTACACACAGGCACCCAGTGGACGTCTCCGCCCATGCCCCACGCGCAGTGACGTCAGCGGTGATCCGGGCACGAAGGCCCTCGGCCTCAGTGCTCGCGGCCTCGCTCAGGTTCATCCTAGCTGTGCCACTGGTATAGCCCTACTTGCTCATGAGCGCGGTCTTGCTCGTGACGCCGCTGAGTCCATGGTGACGGTCGACACTCCCTCTGCGGCATACGCCCTGGCTACACGTAGTGCACCAGTGTTGTCTCCCGACCCCACCAGTTTGCCTGAGGCCTTGTCAGCCCCCGACGATGAGCAATGGCGCACTGCCTGTCAGGCTGAGCTCGATGCCATCCGAGAACACGGCGTCTTTGAGCTGGTGGATTTGCCGAAGAACCGCAAGGCCATCAAGGCCAAGTGGGTTCTCTGCAAGAAGCTAAAACCAGACGGCACTATGGAGCGCTACAAAGCGCGCCTGACAGCAAAGGGCTTCTCTTAGGTCCCGGGAGTATATTACATCGAGACCTTTGTCCCTGTTGGCTGGATGCCGACCACGCTCTCGCTGTTGAGCGAGGTGGCACAGCACGACTGGGAACTCCATCAGATGGATGTCAACAACGCGTTCCTGAACGGGGACCTTGAGGAGGAGATCTACATGGTCCAGCCACCCGGCTTTGAGGATGGTACCGGTCGATTGTACCGACTACGGAAGGCCTTGTATGGCTTGAAACAGTCACCTCGATGCTAGAATCAGGAGATCACCAGCACCCTGAGACGCGCTGGGTACGTTCAGAGTGATGCGGACCCATCCATGTTCCTCTCACGGTCCCCAGCACCGTTCGCTGCCATCCTCGTCTACGTGGAAGATCTTCTAATCGCCTCGCCCGACCTGGGAACAGTGAATTCTGCCAAGGCCGCTCTCACCTCGGCCTACAAGATGAAAGATCTTGGTGAGGCCTCTGTCTTTTTGGGGATGGAGATCGTGCGCGATCGTGTCCGCCGCATATTCCGTGTCCATCAGGGACGCTACGTAAAGACTGTGGGGGAGCGCTTTGCCGACCTCCTCGCTGCCGTCCGCACGGCCTCCACGCCCATGACCCCTGAGGGGCAGGCTGCCCTGAAGGTGCATGACCCAGCTGACATGGGGGAGCAAGTCGATGTGACCCTATACCTGCGAGTCATCGGCTCGCTCATGTACATGGCCACCACGACACGGCCCGACATTGCCTTCACTGTCAACCTGCTCACCCAGTTCTCGCAGGCTCCACGCCAGCGAACACTAGAGGCCGCAGTCCGGTGTGTGCGCTACAGGGCTGCAATACCTCGGTACTTAGTACCGCGGTACTCGAGTACCGCGGTACCACAGTACCGCGGTAAAGTACCGCGGTATCATGAGTTTTGTGGCAGCTCATTACCGATACCGGTACCGGCACCGCGTTACCGACTGTATTGGTAAAATACCGCGGTATTATACAATTACCGTGGTACACGGTATACCAATGTATAACACACACACATTGTACCACGGTACTAAAATGTGTACCACGGTACTGAATGCCCTAATATTTTTCTAACACCAAAAACGAATTCTAAGCTTAAAAAATGAGATAGGTAATAGATGTCATGAACTTGGAACTCAATTTTATATACTCACAAAGAAAGGATACACCTTTACATGATATTCACTTGTGATATGGAGATGTTTAGGTGGAGTAGAAGTTAGGGGACAAGAAATGAGGGAAGGGGAGGAGGACAAATTTATGAAGAGATACTCTGGTTGAATATTGTAGTCTCTTATATTCTCTTGTTTTTTAGAGCTCAATAACAGGACAATTAAATTCGACTACAATTTTCAGCCTTGGAATTTTGGACCTCTTTGTCCAAAAGCCCTCGTATTTTCTTAGTGTCATATTTTGGTCAAACATCCATGTGCTTGGTCTACCCATAGGACTTCGCTTTTTTAATTTTGAAATTTCAAATGTCGAGGGCGAAGTCGTACGTCGCAGCTCGCTTCGCCCATAGATTTGCAAGTCGATTTCCTGTCCATTGCGAGCATCCGAATGCACACTCATCCGCAGTACCACATTGACTTAGTTGCAGCACGTTAACGTTGCTTGTCAAAAAAAATTCTTTCACGTTCTCATTACCGTGTTACTGTACCGCGGTATGATACCGCAGTACAGAAGAGGGGTACCCTGCCAGGTCAGTACCAATACCGTACCGGTACCGCAAAAAAGAATACCGTACCGCGGTACTACAATACCGCGGTACAAAAACACAGTAAACCGCGGTACCGGTAAAAAAAGAAAGCCTAGGCAGCAGGTTGGGGCAACAGCGTTGCTGATGCAGCGTGCGGGCTTCCACGCTCGTTGCTTAAGTCAGCTGCCCCCTCAGTCTGCTGCT
>SZWC01005242.1:7865-38195 GCA_023375785.1 Penium margaritaceum
CATAAATAGCCGCCGTGGCTCACGGCGGGTGGCGCACACGGCGGTGCCTGTCAAACCTGAACCGGCCCAAAACCACTGTTTTGGCCATAATTCTGCGCACAAGCGTCCAAACGGAGCGTCGTCTGATCCTACGGATGCACGACAAAAAGACAGACACAACGACTGGTCACACGCCTACGTCCGGGAACAGCCGGAGAGTGTAAGAAAACAAACATGTAAATTAGCCTGGCAGGGCTGTCCACCGAGAAAATCCTAAAGACCTCCAAACGTAGTCCGTGGGCTGTGGGAGCCCTCTGGTACACTGGGTAGGCTGCCAGGCTGCCTCCAGCGGGTGGAGCATCACCTCAGGGAACTCTGTCTCCAGCTGGGTCCGCCTCAAGGATCTGCACAAGCATGGACACGGCCGAGTGGTCATAACTAACTGTACAACTGTGTATGACTGACAACATCACAACAATTCTAGGTCCCGAATGAGGGGTATTCCTTTAAACTCGTGAGTTTGCACGAGTTTTTTGTAAACGAAACTCAAAGTTCGTTACAAACGAACTTGAGTTTCATTTTTACGCAACGGCGCAAAATCTTTGTGTGCTAGGCACGTACGGCGATTTTGCGCCGGTGCTAAATGTTTCTCTCGCGCCTCATTCCTTTGCTCTGTATCCCTTGCCTTGTTTACTTGAGGAGGCAAGGAGGAGAGGGCGAGGACAAGGGCTCGAGGCCACAGGCCTCGCGGCCTCCTGACTGTCGATCGAGCCACCAGCTCGATCAGTGGCTCCTGGCTCGCTAGCGGGTTGCTGGCCAGTCACTTGACTGGCCGTCGGCCACCCTAGCCGCCCGGCCGCCGGACAGCTGGTAGCCAGCGGGTGGCTGGCCACCGGCCAACCCTCGGCAGTCCCACCTCGCTATCGCGAGGTGGGAGTGCCGAACCGGCCCTCCCGCTACATTCCTCCCCACTTATTATGAATCGTCCCGCTTCATGAACAACAAATGAGAGTGTCAGATAGTGAGTCATCAATATTGTGAAAGAAAATGAATGATTTCAATCACCAGCTAAACATGAACACGTGCATGGCACTTGGACCTAAGCTGCAGCTTGTCGGTCAGCACGGCTAGTGGCCTCCCCCCTTTAGGCTGGAGCATCTGCGCGACAACCATGTTGGGTGTCTCCAACCTCCTATGATCGCAGTCCATGAATGTTGCCCTGTGAGAATGTTGTTCAGTATTTCCGAGTTTAGGTGGTGCCCCCTAACACGCGTCGATCTGTGCGAGCTCCCAGCTGGCTCGAGTACTCGACCACCCCTGTGGGCAACCGAGATCCGGACTCCCATGAATTATGTTTAGGTCCACACCCGGCTCAATGAAGGAGGTATTCCCTAACAACCCGTGACCAGAGTGTATGCTCTTGGTGCTCGAGTAGACGAAGAACCTCGTATTGGCCGTCGGTAGCAAAGACTGTCGGTGGTGGCTGAACGGTTCCTTCTGCCGTATATGGAGCCAGCAAGCTCACATGAAACACGTCATGTATCTTCATACTCGGCGGAAACAACAATCGATATGCCACTGGCTCGATGTGTTCAACGATAGGAAACGGCCCTATCCACTTCGGTCGAAGTTTTCGTGCCCCTGGCGACTTCAGCCGAAGATTCTTAGCCCTAAGCAACACTTTGTCACTGATGTCAAACGAGACCTCACCACGACTTTGGTCGGCATATGCCTTTTGTCGTTGCTGAGCAGCTTGAAGGTGACCCTTCGCCTCCTGTAACAAGGAGTTTATGCGCTCGAAAAAGACTTGAGCAGAAGGAACTTGTCCTCCTGTACTGTTACTCTTCACCAATGAAGAGATCCAGTACCACTGGATGCCGACCACTTTTGAACACAAACGGTGTGAATTGTGTAGATTCTTTCACCGGGTTATTCACCGCAAACTGTGCCAGTGCTAGGAACTCGTCCCAATCATTTATGACAGGGTCGACGTACATACGGAGCATTTTCTCCAGAGTACGATTCATGCGCTCCGTTTGTCCGTCAGTTTAAAGGTGAAAAGCTATCGATATCTGCGACTCGTTGCCGAAGTACTCGTACATCTTCTGCTAGAATTTACTAGCAAAAATTCTATCTCGATCGGAGATGATGCGCAGTGGCAAGCCGTGACACTTTACGACACCCTTAAAGAAGAGACGAACGGTCTCCTCTACGTTCACATCAGTGGTTGTAGGAATGAAGTGTGTCATCTTTGTCAGAAGATGCACAACCACTAGTATTACATCGTGGCCACGGGCCGTGTCCGGAAGTCGAGTAATGAAGTCCATGCTGACGCACTCCCATGGAGTCCTAGGAATGGGAAGATGTTGGAGGAGTCCAGCATGCTTTAATCTCTAGCCTTATTCCGAAGACATTGGTTGCATGTCATGCAATACTTACGGACATCGACACTCCATCCTGATGACCAATAGTGGGCCGAGAGTGCCTATCCGGTCTTTCGAGGCCCCACATGACCTACGAACAACGGGTCGTGGAATTGGGAGACAATCTTCGCTCGAAGGTCTCCAAAGTCTGGCACAACAACTTGTTCTCCGTGCCAAAACATTCCTGCAGCCTCCACCAATCCGTACTTGTCTAGATTCCGAGAGTTTTGAAACCAAGAATCCACAATATCTCATCTGGATTATGTTCACAAAACCGCTGTAGTGGATAATCTCTCGAGGTGGTTGCCGCAGAGGTGCAGTGGGCTCTGGTGTTTGCACTGTTGCTGTGGCAGTGGACATAAAACACCCACCGACCTCAGTGGTTGCTTCAATTTCCACAGGCTGTCGGCTCAGTGGATCAGCCACGTGAACAAGAATCGGCTCAAGTATTTGCTCCAACGCGCCTGCCGTCGTGACAGGTTCGGTTGCGTTTGGAAAAACACCAATGGATTATGATCGGTTATGCCTGTCACACCCCCTAAAGCGTCCTCGAGGTAGCAACGCCACATGTTGAAAGCTTGTACCACCGCGAGAAGCTCTTGATCCCCAGTTGTATACCACGTCTCGGCACGGATGAGCTTTCGGCTCTCATACGCAACTGGTTGATCATTCTGCATGAGGATTACTCTAAGTCCTACTACTGACGTATCACATCGCACCGCCTACGATTGCGATGGATCGGGAAGAGCTAAGACGGGCGTTATGGATAGAAGCTCCTTGACTTTGAGAAAGGCAATCTCGCAATCAGAAGTCCTATCCGAATGCACGTCTTTTCGTGTGAGCCTGGTTAACGACGCTACCAGGGTCAAATACCCTTTCATAAACCGCCGAAAACTGTTTGCAAGGCTGAGGAAAGATGGAATCTGCCCAACATTTTCAAGGTGTGGCCAATCCACGACGGCTTGGACCTTTCTTGGGTCAACACGGATACCGTCCTTGTTGACTATTTGTCCAAGGTATTCGAGCTCACCTTGTGCAAACTTGCACTTGCTCACTTTTGCATAGAACTTTTGTTCTTGAAGGATTGCGAGTACCTTGCGCAGGTGTTCTATGTGCTCTTCTATGGATCTGGAGAAAACGAGGATGTCATCCAGGTAGACCAAGACAAACTGATGAATGCTCGGTTCATTTCTCCTTGGAAAGTTGCCGGACAAAAAGACTGATGGTACCCTTGAGACAAATCCAAGGACACAAATACCTTTGCCCCTTGGAGTTGGTCAAACAGGTCCTCGATCCACGATAGGGAAGATTGATTTTCACCGTCAGCTTGTCCAGCGTCCGGTAGTCCTCGCACATGCGTAAACTACCGTCCTTTTTGTTCACAAAAGGATCGGTGGACCATACGGCGAGGTACTTGGCTCGATTCACCCCTTTGCGAGGTTCTCTTTGATTTGGCGTTCGGCCTCCCACCTCTCTGTTGGATTGAGGCGGTACATGGGTCTGAACGGAGGAGTCACCTTCCGTTGTAGCGGAATCGTGTGGCCTATGTGTCGTTCTGGTGGAAGCCGAGCCGATGAGTCTTGGAATACATTCGGGATCTCCACTTATAGAGATTTCATCTCTTGTGGCATGCCTTCGTTTATGGAACTCTCCACTTTCCATAGCTGAGCCAAGGAGTATCAACAACCTTGTCAAATACGTCTCTTGACTTGTATCGCAGACAAGTTGGCATGGACCTTAAGTCGGGTTGGTGAAAATTCCGTACTCGGAATTAGCGTAAAGCAACGCTGTCCCTTTCGGAGGATCAAATGCTTTGAATCAGATTACACTAGAGCCTTGTTTTTACGGAGCCAAGGATTGCCTAGTACCACGTCCAACGGGTCAAGAAGGTTGAGTTCCTTCAACGTGACACTCTGTGTGTACCCTTGAATACAAGTTATCGCTTTACAGGTACCGATCACAGGTACGGTTGTCACCAAAGACAACTGCGCCATTGAATGGCTCATACTTCAGGCCAACCTGTCGGGTAAAGCCAAGGCTAACAAAGGAATCATCTCCTCAAATGCTAGCCAGTACGTTCACGGGAGCACCAGCTAGATGTGCTTTGAAATACATCGTCATGTTACCTTCACTCTTTCGAGTGAATAGGCTCGACGACGGCAAGCCGAGTTTATGATAAACATGTAATCTGTACGGCAGGCGCCGCAACTCCCATGATTCACCCACTCGATTCCACATCTTGTGAGAATGTGTAAACGCGGCTAGTACCTTCCAGTCCTTAAAACCGACTGGGTCGAAATCGTCGACCAAAGGTACCGCGAACGTGATTGAACTCACCACTTTGAGGGTGTTTGTTTCAATCACTACATCACACAGCTCTTGCACAGTGGTTAGTGTCGCCACCACTAAGCATGTTCAATCATGCATCTTGTCCAAAGATGCAAGGCTTAGTGGACAATGATGGTCAGCAAGCGTAGAATGAGGCTCAACTAGAGAGAAAACAATAGAGAAGTTTGAACTCGTCAAAAACTCAAATTGTTTAACATCCGTGTTTTAAAGCATGAACCCACACTCGTGATCCAGTTTTGCACTTGAGTGGTCCCCACTAACGTCACTCAGGGATGGATAAAACCCGTACCACAGCCCTGCTCGTTTCCACGGCCGGGTCCATTGCCACGACTGCGGCCCTGTCCACGACCTTGTCCGGGACCTCCTGTTGCACCATCCCCACGAGGTGCTGCTGCTGCGGCAAATGCCGTGACCTCTTGTCCACCACCACCAGCCTTAGGGCACTGAGCCCTAAGGAGGCTAGACTGCATGCAGTTGTGGCAGAGTCCGTCACGGAAGGCTAAGTTGCGACACTCACGCGCCGCCTGCAGCTCGTCATTGTCCCGGCTGTGGTTATGGTTTGGGGTCTTGTGCCCGCCAGTCTTCTTAAGTGGAGGGTTTGCAAGCTGCTTGCCCTTGGTCCCGCCCTGCTGTCCGGTTGCCCCTCCAGCCCCCGCAGAGTCCATGCACATGTCGCGGCCTTGTTGTGCACGCACGTTCGGCCGTGCATCCGAGTAGGGCTTCGGGTTCGCCGAATACACTTCAATCATGTAGTCCCGCAACACCCTCCAGCTTGTTCAAGCCTGCCGGTTGCCATCGTGGTGGTTTTGTTCTTCAGCTTCTTATTGGTAAGACCCTCACGCAAGTACTCAAGCAGCAAACACTCTGGGTACTTGAAGCTCTGCGTCCCATCGTCCTCGGTGCAGCTTTTGGCTTCCTCCACGACTGTAGTGAACTCGCTCAAGTAGGCTTCAATTGAGCTACCCAGATGCGTGAAGTCCTTGATCTTGTGGGAGACACGCTACGCCTCCTCACTTTGGGTGCACTTCTTACGCATGATCACGCAGAAGGCCTCCCACGGCATGGGCTGCCACTCGATGTGCGGCTGCTACGCACCCCACTCCTTGACCACATACTTGAAGAGCTTGTCTTCAAGCCACGTTGTGGCAAGGTCATCCCATTGATTGAGTGGAGCCTTGTGGACATGTAGAACGTGCTCCATGCGATTCAACCATTTGGTCAGCTTCATGCTCTTCTGAGAGATTTCTACACTGTAGAAGAAGGACGCGTTCATGACCGGCCCCGAAGTCATCGATGTAGGCAAGTCGTCACTACCACCGACGGTGGCATTAGCACCTGCGGCGTGCCGGAATAGCTACTACATCCGCACCATGGTCATGCTCTGCAACGCCTTGTCAAAGTCGTCGCATCGGCGGCTTGCCTCGTGAGTGGCCCGACGCTTCAGCTGGCGATCACGGTTGAGGTCCGTGATGCTCTGCCCGACGTGGGCCAGCAGGTTGGCGAATGCGAACTTAAGCTCTGATGTCGTCAGAGCATCGACGATAGCCTCAAGAGCCTCGCGCTGTCCATGCACCTTTACCTAGTGTAGGAGGGTACGGTTCGTGTACGCACCTCCAAGGAGTCCCCCCATCTGAAGAAGGCTGTCGTTCACGAAGACACTCACTTGGGTGTTGGTTTGCCCCATAGGAAGGGGGGTCCGTCCCCACTCCTCCGTGTGGTGTTGCGTTCTCATCGTAACTGGTGATCTTGAGTCGGCCCGCCGCCTCGGTAGCCAACTTGACAAACCTCCTGCGGTGTTCGCAAATTTCCTTTGCGTCGATGTCATCTGGCTCGTTCTCACGGGAACTTGCTGTGTGGCTGCTTTCGGTGCCTTTGCTACTCCCGGCAGCCTTGCTGCTGTTGGCAGCTTCAGACGATCCGGCGAGCATCTTGCCCTTCTCGAGGGATCGGCTCAAGTTCCCCGTAGGACGATGATCGTGATCTTCGTCGCCTTCGCCATCGTCGGTGCTGTGCTCTTTGACAGGGTCCACGCCCGGGTGGTCCTCAAGCGCGTTGTCTGTCGATGTACTTGTCGAGCACTTTTCCGGCTTCCGCACGGTTCTCGGTGTTGCTAAGATTGGCGCCGGTTTCCTTTGGCGGTACGGTTGCCTTTGGTTTGGCAACCTTGCTCGCAGCGATGGCTCCGAAGAATTGGAGTCTGCTGAGGGCGTGTGCTGAGGCTGTCACCAACGCGCCCTTGTTGGTCTTGGACGGTCCGGCACTTGCCATTCCGTCACCCGTGCAACTAGCACGCGAAGGCCGATGTGACTGTCACCCCCTGGCACGATGTCGGGGAGGTGTCGCCTCCCAAAATCACCTTACTCTCACGATCGGTAATGCAATTATTCAATTCATTCCTATCTCTTAAGCCGCAACCATTGGCAAAATCACGTGGTAGAAACATACCCTACTGACTTTAGGGTATCTAGCAGTTGTGAGTTTAGGAATGTTCAAAATCGTTGACCGGGTAATTACTTTCTGTTTTCTTGAAATTCATCGAAGTGCAAGGGATTGCACCTCATATTCGGCGAGGGGTCCGGTGCAGTTTCTCCATTTTGGCGAAAAGCCATCTGCTCGTCGCACAAAAGCGTGCACGTGCAGTTGCCACACCCGCGATCTATCAGAATCTCTGACAGATCTTGCATGGCATCTACGCTTGGTCCTTTTGGATCACATGTACGTGACATGCAGCCGGTTTGTGTCACTTGACATGCGGCGATGACCGCATGTAAAGTGCACGCAGCCATCCGAAAATTCAAATCGACGATCAATGATTTGAATCGCCGGACCATGAAGCGGGACCCGCCACTATGAACAGATTATTTGCGAGGTCACGACCTGAGCGCCTACCTATTATACAAAGACAATCTTGGTCCCGGTGATGAAACATAGATCGCGGGTGTGATTATGATTTCTGTCTCATAATCATTTTTGTGACTGGATAAATTCGTCGAAGCATCGAATTCGACGTGATTCGACTACCAAAAAAGGTTATAATCGAAAATCAAAGTCAGTAAGGTACTATTTTGCACGCCGTCACGGTCGGCACAATAACGTGGATTATATGCAAAACCCTAAGCTGTGACTCGCGGTACTAGGCAAGCTAAGGAAACCTACAAAAGTAAAACAAGTACAAGATCAAGAAGCTACAAGAGTTTGAGCACTACTCCAAAAGGTGAGGAGGAGAGGGGTCAACTCTGACTAAGATTTTGCACCCTCGCACGCTCCCTCCTTACTAATCTTGTCTTCTTCCTCGTCTTCTTGTCTTCTCGTCTTCCTTGGCCTCTTCTTGCGTCTTCTTGGTGCGCCTTGCACCCCCTTGGAGGCGCCCTCCTTGTGCTCCACGGCAATATGGCAGCCTCTAAAAATTCTCAACGTGGCGCCTTCCTCTTTTTTCCTTTTCTCTCAGGCCGTGAGATTCCCTTGTATTGGACAAGGGCAGTGCCCCAATTTGTTTGAAGAGAAGGAGAGGGAACCTTAAGAAGAGGGGAAAAGTTGGTGGTTTGGGGATGGACCCTTACCACCCTGTCCAAGACTAATCCACCTAGCCCCCTGGCACGTGGAAGAAGCTTAGATGAGCTGGCAGGAAAAAATAGAGCTCCTTAAAAGCTTTACAACACAATTTATGGCGCTTAAAATGGTCAAGTTTCAAGCCCGTACCCCTCTCTGGCGTTTCTGTTTCTGTTGCAGCTGCTTGCGGTGTTTCATACATGGCGTAGCCGCTGGAACCGTCACAAAGTTAGTCGCGAGGGTCGGTTGGCTTTGAGAACCACTGTAATGGGTCGTGTCTCTAGCTCTTGCACTTAGGTCGTCGTCGAAGTTCGCAGAATAACGTCCAGAGCTCGTTTGAGGGGTTTTCTCCCGTGTCACTCTGGGCGCAATCGTCATCAACGACTCCTGTAGGGAGACTTGATTATTTCAAGTCTCCGGATGCCCATTTCCGTTTTTACCTCGCCCCCTCATTCTGGGTCCCAAACGAGAGGGGTATTCCTTTCAAACTCGTGAGTTTGCACGATTTTTTCAGAAACGAAACTCAAAGTTCGTAACGAACGAACTTTGACGCGATGGCGTAAAATCGTCGCGTGCGAGGCACGTCCGGCAATTTCGCGCCGGCGCTAATTGTTTCTCCCGCGCCTCAATCCCTTGCTCTCAACCCCCTGCCTCGCTTACTTGAGGAGGCGAGGAGGAGAGAGCGAGGACGAGGGCTCGAGGCCACAGGCCTCGGCCCTCGAGGCTTTGCGGCCTCCTGGCCGGCGATCGAGCCACCAGCTTGATCGACAGCTGGTGGCACGCCGGCAGGTGGCTGGCCGGTCACTTGACCGGCCGCCGGCCACCCAGCAGGCCGGCCGCCGGTCGGCCGGTAGCCAGCGGGTGGCTGGCCACCGGCCAAACCTCGCAATAGCGAGGGGTGGCTCGTGACCACCTTCTCGCTATCGCAAGGTGGGAGGGCCAAACCGGCCTCCTCGCTACTTTTCCACAACCACTTAGGAAACCGAGGCCCACTGGAACATCAAGGCACACGATTTTCTTTGGGCTAGTTTCTTTTGTGAGATGAGGGAACTTCATAAAAGAAAACAAAAAAAAGTCATAACATGCCTTTGTGCAAGACATCCCGATTCTTGGGTTATGCCACATTTTTCCCTCCTATCAAGTCTCGGTTCCTAGAAGACCTAGGAACCGAGACTTGACCTAGGAACTCGTACCTAGTTTTGACTGAACACAATCAAAGCGCCCTCATTTCTACAATCATTTCAATCCACACCCATGTGCACAATTGATTATGATGCACCCCTAGGTTTTCATTGTATTTTCATTCCGCCTACATTTTTCTGGTTTCTACACTTTCAAATACAAACCATGTCTCCAATTCTTCTGGCCTCCAAAAATGAGAGGTTTCAGTTTTCAGAAATACATTTCTCATCCTGTGCCCCATGGTAGTGGGGCCTGGGATGAGATTGTCTCAAATGCTCGTTGTCTATCGGTCTCCGGCCGACCGATGCCCATCGCTTAAAGTCGCAATTGAGGTTCTTCTTCAGGAAGTCGATTTTTTTTTGAAAAGAGCGTGATCGGTCAATCTTCATCTCCTTATTTGCGTGATGATAACCGTCCAATCACAATATGGGAGTTCAATGCTTGGACTTGGCGACTTAGGTCAGAGTGGGAGATATGAGGATGACATGAAAAATGGAGGCCTTGTGAAACGAGGTTGTTTTTGGGGTCTGATAAATATTATTGTGTAAATGGGGGTTATTGTGTAAATGGGGGTCAAGCGGAAGGTTGGGGCAACTTGGAAAGACCCTAGAAAACCAGGCCATTGAAGACACTTGGACTGTTTAGCAGGTCGCACCGCCCTGCGCTCTTCTCCACGCGATCGCTTGCAAAGGAGCGCATGGCGGTGGTCGACCTGTGCAGTCCGATGCCCTTGGAGTTTGCAGCCAGCAGATGCGGTGGTCGACTAGTACATTATACGTGAGACCCTCCTGCGAACCCTCTGCACTGTCGAGACTTACCTGACGGGTAGTAGTTCAGTTGATTCACATTGTGAAATGAGTTTGGAGGTCTCCGCAGGTGATGTCGGGAAAGAGATTGTTGGCGGTTGGTGTGGCAAAACACGCCGACGGGAGAGAACCACCGGGCGGCGGTCTCGTTGACCGCGCGACGGATGAGAGCGAGAGAAGAAAGAAAAAAACGGGGGAGGGGAGGTCGTGATGGTGTTCACCGGTCGCGACTTATCGGATGGCCGGCGGGGTCGGTCCCGGCTGAAGTGTTTTGGATGTACTCTCCGAGACGGGAGAGAAAATCGATGTGCCACCATCTATTTTTCAGTTTTTATTTTTTGTGTGGTGCGAACCTTTTTTTTGGTGGCACGTGAAAGGCCAAACCTGGCCGGTGAGTGAGTGTGTGAGGTATAAACCTGCGGTTTGGAGGCAGTTAGAGAATGTTCGAATGTGCGAGTGGCACATGGGACACCAAATGGACAGCGCCACAAAAGAGAAGGTGACGCGACGAGTTCCACTGGCAAGTCGCAGGAGTCGCCGAGTAATTCCACGACGCACCCTCGCCAACGTGCCAAGCGACCAAGCCGCGTTTGTACGCGACTCGCCACCAAATCGTGTCACGTTTCTTTTCCTTGTTGCGTCGCATGACCCCAAAAGTGAGTGTGCGCGGTTCTAAACACAACAAGGGTAGAAAGTCATTTTTGTGTGCCTTTTTGTGTGTGAGTCAGCCATAGGTGGTAACTACCACCATGTGGGAGTTGTGGGTGGATAGTACAACACCACCAAGGCACCTCCAAGGGTGCAAACTAGTTCCAACTCACCATGGGAGTGAGACCTGCGCCCCGGACCAAGTTCTATTATTCTTCTAAGTATCTCCATGTATCATAGTGTGCCGGATATATGAGGCACTTGTCTTGTGTGAGTTTAACTAAGGATATTCCCAAGTGTTCCTCCAAAATTCACCAAGACCCTCACTTTGCAGCAGTGCTATTCATTCCATACTTAATTTTTTATGCCCAAATTTTGAGAGAATGTTCTCCTAAGCTTTCCAACAANCCAAGGCACCTCCAAGGGTGCAAACTAGTTCCAACTCACCATGGGAGTGAGACCTGCGCCCCGGACCAAGTTCTATTATTCTTCTAAGTGTCTCCATGTATCATAGTGTGCCGGATATATGAGGCACTTGTCTTGTGTGAGTTTATCTAAGGATATTCCCAAGTGTTCCTCCAAAATTCACCAAGACCCTCACTTTGCAGCAGTGCTATTCATTCCATACTTAATTTTTTATGCCCAAATTTTGAGAGAATGTTCTCCTAAGCTTTCCAACAAGGCATCTCACGCTTCCTAAGATAGCAGTTTGAGTGCCTCACGAATTTTATTGCTCAAACGACCAAGTCTCTGTCCAGAATTTCCATGAAATCGCGGAGGTCCCAGTTTTGAGTTTGAGCCTTAGCCGAGGACATTTTGGGCCATATTTGAGCAAGCTACAGCTGGTGGAACACGTTGAATTTTCCAACAGTGGTATCAGAGCAGTTGGGAGGATTCTCGCCGTCCGAGCCGCTCGAGCACAAGAAATGAAGGGACGGGAGCTACCGCCGCAGTCATGGCCGCCGCTTCTACCAAGGAGTTCCACGTGGTGGACAAACTCGTGGGCGCGTCGAACTTCATCAATTGGAAATTCTGCATGCAACTTGTCTTCGAGGAGCACGGGACAGGAGCGGAGCAAGTGCCGGATGCAAGCACGGCATCGGCACAAGTGACATCATCAACGTCTTCCTCGGTGGCGACGCAAGGGCGTGCGGGAGAAGAGGGGGCAGCTGCTGAAAGGGCAAAGAGGTTTATGAACGACAACAGGAAGGCGTTGATGTTGCTTGCAATGAACGTCGTGCCACCGCTTATGTCGTATGTGCGGCCTTACAAGCTCACGTGTGATGCTTGGAAGGCATTTTGTGGGGTGTATGAGGCGGGAGCAGTGGCGAATCGCATGATGTTGTGGGATTGCTTTCGCACGCTTCGCATGGATGCGGGTGAAGGGATGCAGGACTACATCAACCGCGCTAAGGAGTTGGTGGCGCAGCTCGGAGCCGCCGGAGCCGAGGTCGGGAGCGATGAGATCATCCTCACGTTGTTGGAGGGGCTCCAAGAGTCATACCAACCCCTCGTGGTGGTGTTGGAGGCGCAGTCGGGTGACCTCAAGCTCGAGGAGGTCATCACAAAGCTCATCCATGAGGTGATGCGCCGGCACTCACGTGATGAGAGCAGCAACGATACCGCATACGTGAGCCGCACGCGCGCATACCCGAAGATGGACGACAACGAGAGAGCGGTCGGTGCACCACCGGGCATGGGCGTCTGGGCGTGTTTCCATTGCGGCTCCACCAACCACCTCGTCCGCGATTGCATCACGTGGAAGGCGAAGTGCGCAAAGTGGAAGACTTCCTCCTCGTCTTCCTTATCGTCATCGGCCGTGCGGGCGTCTCCCGCCTTCGACAAGATTTTTGTGCTCGCGGCAAGTGTTGACACCAAAGCGCTCGATGAGTGGTACGTGGACTCGGGAGCCGCTCGGCACCTCACTCCACATCGTGGGTGGTTCAAGGTACTTGAGACCATTCCCCGGAAAGATGTGGTGTTGGGGGGTGACGAGGTGTTGGCCGCAGTGGGAGAAGGCACGGTGTGCATTGATGTGATGGTCGGAGAGGATGTGAGGAGTGTGAAGCTCACAAATGTGTTGTATGTTCCAGAGCTCGCAAATAGCCTCGTGTCGGTGAGCGAGCTTGTGAAGAAGGGATGTACGATGAAGTTTGATGAGGAGGGATATTGTGTTGTGAAGGAGGGAGTTGTTGTGCTTGAGACACCTCTTGAAGGGGATCTTTATCCCTTACGCCGTTTGGCATCACCGAAGGAGAGTGTTGCGGCCTCTGTGGATGGTGTTGGAGGATGTGGAGAGAAAGTGGGAACAACGGGGCTTGACGTGCTTGGCATTGTGCTTCCATCCCTTGTGCCTCCAAGTCCCATGGTTAATGAGCAGGTCAAGGAAGCCGACGTGGCGGATGGGGAAGCCACAGAGCAGTTTGATGGAGGCAAAGCAACGGTAGCGGCTGTGGCATTGGAGAAGCCACATGGATTTCCTGTGGTGCCATGGAGCGGAGCAGTCAAGAGCGTCCGCACCACCGCAAGGAACGTTATGTCTCCACCACCAAAATACGTGAAGTATGCCGTAGCAGTGGGAGCGGCCAAGAGTGCGGGTCGCGTCCGAAGCGCGAAGGGCAAGAAGGCTCGCGTGCCGGCGAACGACATAAAGGCGGAGCCCATCAATGACATATTGAGCACCACCGACACATCATGGCTCAACACGCTCCTTGGTGATGCCGACATCAACATCGACATGGATCTTGACATCCCAACTGATATGGAAGTCAAGTGGCCCTTGGATGTTGCACGCAAGGAAAATGAAGATGAAGCCGAAGACCCAAAAGTTGCATATTACAAGTTCAAGTGCTGTGACAATTGTCTCTTTGGCTTCTAGCCCTTGTTATGGGGTCGGTGATTGTTTGCCAAGTGGGAGTCTTGGCGGTTTGTGTGGCAAAACACGCGGACAGGAGAGAACCGCCGGGCGGCGGTCTCGTTGACCGCACGACGGATGAGAGCGGGAGAAGAAAAAAAAATGGGGGAGGGGAGGTCGTGACGGTGTTCACCGGTCGCGACAAACCGGATGGCCGGCGGGGTCGGCCCCGGCTGAAGTGTTTTGGATGTACTCTCCGAGACGGGAGAGAAAATCGATGTGCCACCATCTATTTTTCAGTTCGTTTTTTTTTGTGGTGCGAACCTTTTTTATGTCGCACGTGAAAGGCCAAACCTGGCCGGTGAGTGAGTGTGTGAGGTATAAACCTGCGGTTTGGAGGCAGTTAGAGAATGTTCGAATGTGCGAGTGGCACATGGAACACCAAATGGACAGCGCCACAAAAGAGAAGGTGACGCGACGAGTTCCACCGGCAGGTCGTAGGAGTCGCCGAGTATTTCCACGACGCGCCCTCGCTAATGTGCTAAGCGACCAAGCCGTGTTTGTACGCGACTCGCCACCAAATCGTGTCGCGTTTCTTTTGCTTGTCGCGTCGCATGACCCCAAAAGTGAGTGTGCGTGGCCCTAACCGTAACAAGGGTAGAAACTCATTTTTTGTGTGTCTTTTTGTGTGTGAGTCAGCCTTAGGTGGTAACTACTACCATGTGGGAGTTGTGGGTGGACAGTACAACACCACCAAGGCACCTCCAAGGGTGCAAACTAGTTCCAACTCACCATGGGAGTGAGACCTGCGCCCCGGACCAAGTTCTATTATTCTTCTAAGTGTCTCCATGTATCATAGTGTGCCGGATATATGAGGCACTTGTCTCGTGTGAGTTTAACTAAGGATATTCCTAAGTGTTCCTAAAAAATTCACCAAGACCCTCACTTTGCAGCAGTGCTATTCATTCCATACTTAATTGTTGATGCCCGAATTTTGAGAGAATGTTCTACAACTCCTAAGCTTTCCAAAGAGCCATCTCAGACTTCGTATGATAGCCGTTTGAGTGCCTCACGAATTTTATTGCTCAAACGACCAAGTCTCTGTCCAGAATTTCCAGAAAATTGCCGA
This sequence comes from Penium margaritaceum, assembly GCA_023375785.1. Lineage (NCBI taxonomy): Eukaryota > Viridiplantae > Streptophyta > Zygnematophyceae > Desmidiales > Peniaceae > Penium > Penium margaritaceum. Next base: position 22,785 of record SZWC01005242.1, read on the forward strand.
GGTCCCAGTTTTGAGTTTGAGCCTTAGCGGAGGACATTTTTGGCCATATTTGAGCAAGCTGCAGCTGGTGGAATACGTTGAATTACCCAACAGAGATTGTGCAGCCAGCCTCGGAAAGTGGCAAGCTCTCTTGCTGGGAGTCGCTTGATTCATATCGGTGCTCAGGGCCTCGATGATTATTGTCCTGAGACACGAGGCTGAGCTGACAGTTCTTCCATTTCTGGCGTTGACAACGGTGCCTGGTTTTGGACGTCGAGATTACTCCTTGTGAGTGTACTGCATTCTTAACCTTTCTGTCGTGCTATTGCCCCGAGGCTCAGCGCCAGCCTCTTGAAGGGTTACCTCGTGTAACCAGTCTCCTTTGTGGGTGTCCATGCAGCCAGTGAGATTCTTCACCATGGAAGATCACCGTGGGAACATTTTCGCCCTTCCAGACCCAGTACTGCAAGAAACATTTCACCGGTTGTGGACGCCCGACTGTATGGATGTCAAGAGGGTCGCATGGACCTGCACACGCTTCCGCCGTTGCGTGAAGCAGAGCGAATGGCAGCCCAACGAGCTAATTGAAGTTTCGGCGCTGCCTTATCTCCAGCCAGGCGCAGTGAAGAACGTGTGGTTGCCTCTGCTCTTTGCTACTCGAGCTGTCAAAAGACCTATGTTGATCACTGGATCCTACGAGCATGCAATCACCTCCGCACTCCAGGCTCACGCAGCGAGTATTATGACTCTCTGGCTGGGTGTGTCATCGAGTCTCTGGCAATCATCTGAAGGCCTTCACCTCGAGCCAAGTTCTGTCAGGGAGGAGTCAAATGATGTAGGTCAGCAGTGGCCGATTTTTTCGTTCACATCGCTGGATCAACCGGTGGGTGAAAGCAAGCTGGTTACGTTCTGGAACGGTGCCCCACAGCCAAAGTCAGCCATCTTACTGGGAGACCGCCTTTTGAGCAACACCACGATCTGGCGTCTCCGTGGACAGCTAAGCTCGGTGAAGATGCAAAGCGTGTACATGGTTCTTCTCAATCAAGTAGTGGAGACTCTCCCCAATCTTTCAAGCTTTCAGGTCATTGGGGTCAGACTCGTTCACTGGCCGCCTTCATTCTCAGCTTGGAGTAAGCGTCGGCTGTTGGAGATAAATCCTTCAACAGAGGAGGGCGTCATGTTCACAATTGACACAGTCGAGTGGGATATTCTGCTGGAGCTGCAACAGGTGGAAATCTTGATGGTCAGAGTGCGCGCTGTAGAGCCTCCCCAGGCTGTTGCATCGAAGCAGCTCCATAATCTCACATCACTAACACTCTCCATATCGCATCAAGGTGTTGTGCCTTTTTCCTGTTTCCCTAACCTCAGGAGCCTTGAGATATCACACTCAAGGTGCGTGGAATTTCTTGGGACGTGCAAGGACGTGCCTCACCTCACCTCTCTTGTGGCAAAGAAGATTGATTCACTTTGGACGACGCTGCCTCTTTCCGCCTTAGACGGTGCAAGTAAACTGAAGGAACTGGAAATTTGCCAAGATTCCTTCTCTGGCCTGTTTCTTCTCGGCAGCTTTTCCCATCTCACACGCGTTCGCATATTGGACAAGTTTGTGTTCAAGTATGAAGGACGTCAGCTGTCCTGCCTAGCCAGCTGCCGTGATCTTGGCTTCATATGCGACTCAACTGCTGATTTCAGCAGATACATTGCTCCTCTTCAGCATCTGACAAGTCTTGACATCACAAGCACAGGACAAAAGGTAGGCAATGCGTACAATAACTACGCCAACTTGCTTGCTTCGTCCAGCGCATTGCAAAAGCCAGTTTTTTGGTCCGCTTGCCTGGAGGAGCTTCGCAGCATGTCACTCACGGTTGGATCTCACAACGAACATCTGATTCTAGGCATCAACCGTGAGATGCCTCAACTCACTGAACTCTGCCTTTCTGGCCTTTCACGCACGGACAAGTCATGGTGGCAGTGGCTTCCTGCAGTACGACAACTGCGGCTTCTTGATTTACAAGAGGAAACATTGGCAGGGTTCCTTCCTGACCATCGAAGCAACTCAAACGCCAAGAATCGCAGCTCTCTGGCAGCTCAGGAACACGGCCACGCTTTCCCCTTAGAGAGTGCTGGCACCAATGATAAGGGCGGCCTGCAACCTTGGCCCAACCTCCAGCGGCTGGAGATTGGGGGATGCTACCTTACGTCTGTGGACTCTTCCTGGATATCCTTGCCGCAACTGCTTCATGTCTCCTTCACCAACTGCATTATTCTTGCTGAAATTCCAGACTGGAGCCCTTCAGAAGATAGCAAGGCCCCGAAGCTTAGAGAGCTTCATCTCCATAAGTATCCTCGGCTGCGTGAGCTCCCGGCATCCTTCTCCAAGTTGACCTCGTTGGAGCTGGTGTGTGTGAAAGGCGCAGGCGTGAATTCTCTGCCACATGGCATGAAAGCAAAGCTGAAAAATACATCAGAGGAGGAGATCAAAAAAAGGCTGTGGTGGAACGGCAAAGTGGTCTTCGAGGGTTGAATGCTCGGCATCCTTAACTTTGAGTGCACATGGACTTGAGCATTACCCTACAAAACTTTTCCATAATGAATTACGTACAACACCTGTTCTTCTTCCCTGTGTCTCCTCTCTGAGTTTTCTGTGACTTGTTTCCACCTCCATTCCTCTTTCAACTGTCGCCCACTTAAGCCTTCCCTCATATACGTTTTCAGTGAATCCAACTTCCAACTGAAGGCCTGTGACTGAAGGCCTGTGCCTGCAGGCCTGTGCCTGTTCCCCCCCTTCTCTTTCTTGCTCAACAATCTCGTCACAGTGTTCATTGTGTTGGAATGCATCAATATGTGGGTCAAGATGCACATGAGCTTACATTCTACGTTACAACGATGACAGCGAGTTGCATGTCCCGAACTTTAGAACGGTCTCTCCTTTTCCGGGTGTCATTTGCAGGATCCTCCTGGAAGCGTACGATTGGTATGCCACAGTGAGAGAGTATGTTGCACTCAGGGCTATGGCAGAGTCAGCAAAAAAGATGGTTCGTAAGACACATGATTTGGAGTAACCGGAGAAGGGAAGAAATGTTTCTAATGAAGATGCCTGGGTGCTGGATCTTCTATTTTTGTACTAATTTTTGCAGGAGGGTTTTCCTCTAGAAGGAATTGTTTAGCTATGAATTATGCAACACTGAAAAACACATTGTGCTGCATTACCATCATCTTTGTGGGAAGTGGAGACTAGTGTGTGTGAGGGAGAGTGAGACACAGACGCGTGGAGCTCCAAGAGAGGCAAGACGCCATAGATCAGGTTCTAGATCAAGTGAAGAGGAGCAAGCAACAAGTCACGTGCTACCGAGGGGTTAGGTACAACGAGCAGCGGGCAGCGGGGTGACGAGCGGGCGGACGGCGAGCCCAGCTTCGCTCGCACCCATGCAAAGTGAGACCTGAATCCGGATCTCAACCACTCAATAACCTGCACAACTGCAACCTGTCAAAACCGGACAACAAACCCGGGCATGCACCCCAGTCACACTAGGAATCCTAGTGTCAACGATAAATCAGGTTATGGAGGCACGTGCTAGAGGTCAATCTGACGCAAGCCCTGTGAGTGTGTCTCTGGATGGTCGGCATATGCATAATCACGAGCCGGCACCACACGAGCGGTGACTTCAGCACCGGTGTCACTCCAGCATCAATCACTTGCGTCAATGCGGTGAGTGTGTAGCGAGGCCAGAGGTCACAACAAATCTGTGGGACACATACCAACACTCCCCCAGGACCCACAGCCGACGCACAAAGACGAGAACTCACTGGCACGAACACGCGTCACAAGGAGTGACTCAAGACTGTACACGCACTGGGAATAATCATTCACCCAGGATCACCACGTGGACACAACAACCCAACAGCATGCACAGCTGCCTTGAAGACGTTACTGCTGAGTGCCTTCGTCAGGAAATCAGCTCCCAGCTGTCGTGTATCAACCCAGATGACCTGGACATCACCTGCAGCAATACGCTCACGCACAAAATGATGCTCCACATTAATGTGCTTCGTGCGTGTGTGATGCATGCCATCGTGTTCAGCAATTGCCTTGGTGCTTTGGTTGTCACAGCGCAACGTGATGCAACGGATCAGGACACACAGTTGTTGCAGCAAGAAACATGTCCATACACTCTCGCAAGTGCCTGCACCTAGAGCAACATACTCAGCCTCACTGGAGCTGCGAGCCACGCAGCCCTGCTTACCACTCTTCCAAGACACAGCGGTCCCTCCAACAAGAAAGACATAACCGGTACGGTTGCGCGCATCAGCGTCATGTGCCCAATCCCTGTCAGTGTACCCATCCACGACGAGTGATGGTTGTGCACGATAGCACAGACCGGTGCGGGAAATGGAGAGGGAATACTTGAAAACACGCAGTGCAGCCTCCATGTGTCGGGCTCGGGGAGCCTAGGAGAACTGGGCCAGGAAGTTCACTGAGAATGCGACATCTGCCCTGGTTGTGGTCGCCAGGTACATCAGTGACTCGATGACACGAAGATAGTCCGACACATCAACTGTCTCCCCCAGCTTAGACACATCTAGTGTCTTTAGCAGCCTCTGACCCACTGGGGTCATGGGCGTAGACGCAGTGGGTGTGGACTCTAGCAGTGAGGCGAAGCGCTCCCCCAGGCTGCGGAAGTATGCAACCTGGTGAACATGGAGTGTCCGATAAGAACGATCTCGCTCAATCTCCATGCCCAAGAAAACGCGTGCCGTTCCCAAGTCTTTCATTTTGTACGTAGACTACAAGAGCGTTTTTACCGCCTTGACCGCAGCCTGACTAGGCAACGCTATCAGCAGGTTGTCCACGTAGACGAGGACAGCGGCGAACGGGGCAGAGGGCGGACTGACAAAGAGTGCAAGATCCACCGTACTGCGTCTGTAACCTCCTTTCTCAAGAGTGGACATGATATCTTGGTTCCAACATTGAGGCGACTGCTTGAGGCCATAAAGAGCCTTCCGCAGCCACCAGACTCGGCCAGTACCATCAGAGAAGCCAGGAGGCAAGACCATGTAGATCTCCTCATCCAACTGCCCGTGGAGGAACGCGTTGCTCACATCCATTTGCTCCAACTCCCAGTCGTGATGAGCGACGAGACTCAAAGCTCTGGCAGTGGTATACCGCCTTACTGGTGCAAACGTCTCATCGAAGTCGACGCCGGGGACCTGGGAGAACCCCTTTGCCGTGAGGCGTGCCTTGTATTTTTCGAGGGCACCGTTGGGCTTATACTTACGCCAAAAGACCCATCGAGCATCGATGGCCTTCCATCCAGGCGGTAGATTGACAAGCTCATAGACCGCATGGTCATCAAGGGCGTTGAGCTCGTCAAGCATGGCAGCCTCCCACTGCTGGGCGTCAGTGGCCGTGCGGGCCTGACGCACCGTGACCGGTTCAGGCGACAAGGCAGTGGTGACCGACGTGGCGTGACACTCGGTGATGCTGCTCAAGACAACAGCTTCCAAGGCCCGCTCATGCTCTGAGGCAAGAAGCGTATAGCCGAGGGCGGAACTAGGATGGACGATCCCAATAACCAGGCCCAACGCGTCCATGCCGGTGGGGAGAGCAGGCGAGGGGGCAGGCTGCGACGGAGGAGGGTGTGCCGAGGTCGTGGATGTGCTAGAGCGGTTTGGGAGGGCATGAAGACGCCTACCCCGGATGAAGGGAGAGACAGGAGCAGAACCCGTGGGGACGTGCGGTGGCGGTTCAGACACCCGGATGGGAGAGGCCACAGGTAAGGGGACACTGGGAGATGTGACCGGGCTAGACGGGACAGCGGGAGATGACACAAACTGGGCAGAGTCGGCAACCGGAGAGGATGGTACGTCAGAGGGAATGGACGAGACGTCAGAGGACGAGGACGCTGAGAAGGTAGGTACAGGTCCGGAAGACGAGGACTGAGACGAGGGTGAGAGTTGCGGTGCGGCAACAGGGACACCCGGACCGGCAGGACCGACTTCCCCCCTCAGCCGAGAGAGAGGGAGGAGAGAGGAATCAGGAGACAGGCGACTAAGGTCCCGGAGGAAGACCGACTCAAGGAACAGAGCATCGCGCGACTTAACGACACGCTGGCGGACAGGGTCCCAGAACCGCCAGGCTTTGGACTGCGCAGAGACCCCGAGAAAGGGGCAGAGACGACCGCGAGGGGATAGTTTCCCGTCACGCATGTCGTCTGGAAGCCAGACAGAAGCAATACAACCCCAGACCCTAGCCAGACAAAGATTGGCCTTTTGATCGTGCCAACGCTCAAAGGGGGTGACAGTGCGGGGCAGGGGGCCGTAGGGAACACGGTTCCACACCCACGTCATGTAGCACATCGCCTCGAACACAAACAGTGGAGGTAGACCGGATTCAGGCAGAAGCGTGCGGACACCGTCGGCAAGCGTCCGGTTCCAACGCTCAGAGACACCGTTTTTTTGGGGTGTGTATGGAGCGGAAGTCTCCAGACACACCCCACGAGACTCGAGGAGGCGGGCGGTGGGACCAAGGAATTCAACGCCACGGTCGTTGCGGAAGACACGCAACGACCGTTGACAGGCATGCTCAGCCTGAACAAGCCACAACTCAATGGTGGAACAAACATCGCTCTTTTGTCGAAGGGCGAAGACCCAACGAAAGCGAGAAAAGTCATCGGTAAGGCACAAGACATACCGACCAACATCACCAAGGAGGTCATGGGGCAAGGGCCCCATGACGTCGGCATGAACACAATCAAGGGGATGTGAGGAGTGAGATTCAGAAGGAGAGAAAGGAGAGCGATGCATTTTCCCCTACGCGCAGTCAAGACAATCAGCAGGGCAGGGGGCAGGGCAGGTAGAGGGCGAGAGGCCAAGAGCAGGCTGGAGGCGAAGCATGCTGTGAATGGCATCTGTGTGGACATGACCAAGACGACGATGCAAGAGGCGGACGAAGTCAGAAGCGAGGGAGGGTGCAACGTGCGCAAGAGCAACTCCAACGGGAGGAGCAGAGGGGGCGTGCAAGGGAACACGATAGAGTTTTCCACACTTCATGCCACGGAGAACAACACGCTAAGAGGAACGAAGACAAGCAATGCCAACACCACGACTAGCAGCGAAGTCCATACCTTGATCATCCAGGGACGGCACAGACAGCAGGCTGAGTTCCAGTGAAGGCATGTACAGAACATCAGGCAGGAGCAGGGCACCACTGGGTCCAACAAAGCGCACGATGCCCACACCCTGAACCGGCAGCAACCGACCAGACCCAGTACGGAAAAAACGGACAGAACCGACGAGACCCAACGAGACAAACGATGAACGCACGGACGTCATGTGGTGGGTCGCACCAGAGTCGAGGACCCAGAGACCACTGGATACACGCACGGGGGACAGGATGCTGGACGTCGCAATAGTGCCAACGGAGGAGGCAGGCGAGGCACAAAGAGAGAGATAACGAGGGAGAAATTCAGACTGCCAACGCTCAATCCACGGGACAGACGTACACATGGCACCCACGACATGACCGGGAGGATCCCCACGAAGGACACTGTCAGTTTGACACACAAGACCTCTGGCCAGTGGTGCAACACCCTCACCTCCCTGATTGCGAAGGCGCAGAAGCTAGAGGAGAGACTGCTCCAGGTCGCGCTCCAGCTCACCACGATCACCGGCAATAGACGCTGGTGGAGCTGGAGTAGACGCTCCGGTGGATGGAGGGAACCACGGTGGAGTCGTGTAGGCAGATGACGGGGGACCAGCATACGCAGGTGCACCGTAAGGAGGTGGCCAGCCCCAGGGGTAGGAGCCAGACGGCGGAGGGGAAGGCACACCAGAGGTGGCGTGATCCTGAGCTGGGAGTGGAGTGAAGGCGCGCGATGGAGCACTGGAGTTGGAGGGCGCGGGTGAAGAGGAGGAGCCGGAGGTGCAAGCCCAGTGAGCGCGCATGGCCCGGGCAAGGCGGAGATCATCCGGAGGAGCTGGGAAAGTACGAGCAGAGTGCTCGGCAGAGCCACAGTTCCAACAGACGACTGCGCCCGGAGCACGCGAAGAGGCAGCAGTACCCTTGTCTTTGCCCTTGCCCTTGCCCTTCCCCTTACCCTTCCCATGACCCTAGGAAGCGAGTGCGGAGGCAGTAGAGGATGAGGCAGAAGAGGCGGGGGCAGAGAAAGACATAGTAGTGGAGGAGGGTGCAGTAGTAGTGGTGAGCGCAGCAACACCCGTGACGGCAGAGCGATGGAGACGCTTGTTTTGCAGCAGCAATGAGAGCGCGGACAACGCGGGCGGATTCAGAGGCAACAGGTACAAAGGGAGGGACAGCCGGAGAGTAGTACTCCCACAGTTGTTCCCCCTGAGCCCAGGCGCTGAAGCGCACCTCCCAGGAAGAGAAGGCAAGACTGGGAGAGAGGGTGGGCGGCTGAGAGAAGAAGTCGTGCTGGTACGGCGCGGGAGAGGAGAGAGCAGCAACAGGAGTGCCGGAGTCCGCAGCAGCAGAGCCGCTAGAGCCAGACTGCGTGGAGGACGCGGTAGCATTGGCGCCAACAGGTGGGACAACAGACGCAGCGGGCAAGCGAAGCAACACTACAGCCACGACCTCATTTGCGAATGCAGCACGGTTGTCCTCTGCGAGCTTAAGGTGATCTTCAGCCTCTTGCTGAGCCTCACGCGCGAGGGCCAGCTGATGCTGAAGGGACGCAATGACGGACTCGTCGTCACCAGGCATGGTGACAACCGTGGGGCTCTGCCGGACAGATTTCGGATGAGTTTCCCCAGCCCTAGTGGGCGTGGGAAAACTGGGGTGTCTTGGACGAGTGGAGAGAGAGCTGCAAGACAGCCCACCCCTAGTCAGACAATGCAAGCCACCGCAAGAGAGATAACGGCAGAGAACAGACACGCACTGCAAAGCAAAAGGGGCAGGTCAAGATGCCAAGGAAGGAGAGGGGTTGCGGAGGAACCCAAGGAGAGGAGGAACAGCAGCTGCAGTGGCAGAGGAGAGGACAGCAACTGTGGACGTAGCTGGAACCACCAGGGCAAGAGCCCCAATGACGAAGGCTGCTCCAAGGGTGGTGAATGCGGCTACGATGGAGATGTCCACTTTGACGAGGTGGGATGGTGCAGATGAAGTCGATGCGGAGGCGGTGACAGCTGCTACGGTAGAGGTACGGATGGAGGATGCAGCTGTTGCAGTAGCAGATGCAGTAGATGTAGTTTCGGATGCAACGGCAGACGCTGCAGCAGAGACCTACGTGCCTATGTCTGCGGCTGCAGCAGCAATGGGACCAACAACGATGGCTGCCTCGGTGTAGGCCTCCGTTGCGCGCCCAGCAGATGTAGCAGCAGGTGCACGGGCAGCTCTAGCAGCTGCTGCGAAGGTAGCGATTGCAGCTACAGCAGCGTCTACGACAGCGGACGATGTGCGCGTCAGCATGCTCAGAAGACTAAATGTGTCTTGCGTAAATGCGGTGGAGAGCTGGGCAATGACGCCTAGCTCCGGCGGCTCGTGCGGCTGTGGATCCCCCCCGGGAGATAAAGGGGGAGAGACGCTTACCGGACGTTGGCGACTCGCATGCGCAGACGGTGCTGAGGCAGTCTCTGGCGCCCGGTCGCCGCTCATCCCGCTGTGACGACATGGATGGAGATGCCCCATTCTCCCATTGCAATACATTCCGAGGGTCAGCGGAACGGGGACGTCACACTGCGCCAGCGTGTCTTCCGGAGCACCACAGTAGCGATCAATGTCCCTACTGTTGCCGGAGTCGTTGCTGCTGTCACACCTGGGTATGGTGCGCTGGGTGCAGATGCGGCTGCAGCAAAGGCTACCACAAGACTGTCACTGACAAGATCGCAGTTGCTGCGGCTAGCAGTGCTGATGCGGGCGCTACCGACGGTGCTGTCGCAGTGGCTGCAGCCAAAGCCACCACAAGACTGCCACTGCCAGGATCACTTTGTAGGGACCAGTCCTGCGGCCACTGCTGCTACAGTCACTGTCACTACAGCTCTATGCTGACCTCGACCTTCGACCACCTGCAGGTGGTTGAAGGTCGACCATCGTCGACCTGATCGACCTCAGAGGTCGAGGTCGACCAGCCCCTCCCACACTTAGCCGCTGAGCGTTTAGGTGTCAGTGTGGACAGGGGGGGTCAAACCCCAGACCCCCCAGTCTGCAACCACTTGGGGGGCGGACTCACCCCCCACTTTTGGTGGGTGAGTTCGCGACCCAAACATCATAATATCTTTGTTCATTTCTTTTCCTTTCCTTTGTTTCCTTTTTGTTTCATCCAGTGACGGTGCGCAGGTGGGGCCTGCCTGCTCCTTAGAACTCCATGCAGGCAGCCTCCCACTCGACAGTGACAAGTGAGAGGCTGCCAACTTCAGACAGCGTGCAGGACTCAACAGAAAACAAGGATGAGAGTGAGATCTAATGGTAGGAATGAATAGATTATGTTTGAAACTTGGGGGGTGCCGAGTTTTAGCCCGTTCCGAGTACTTTGTGTGCAGGTCGACCTCCGACCTTCGACCTCTTGCCACAAGAGGTAGAGGTCGACCTTCGACCTCGACCTTCGATCACTTGGTAGGGTGGTCAGCATAGCTACAGCTATCTATGCTGTAGCAGGTGGTGGCGGGTGTGGCTGACTGTGGCTGGCGCCGCAACCCTGAGGCTAGTGCTGCTGCAGCCACACCCAGCCAGCCGCACCCGCAATCACTCGTGTGGCTGCAGCGGCAACCCTGCGGGAACAGCCATTGCTGCTGGTCTTGCTGCTAACGCCGTTGCTGCGGCGGTTGGTGGCAAGTGCGGCTGCAGTCAATCGCAGGTTGCAGCCCTGCGGCCACCGCAGTAGCAACTGCTGCGGCAGTTCCCCTTGGCACCGTGCAGTTTCTGCTGCACTGTTGATGGGGTGGATGCCGCGGCGGGCGGTAGCAGATTGCTGGCGCGGACTGGCGCAGAATGCACTAGTGCCAGCTGTCGCTATGAAGAAGCGGCTGCGAAGGAGGGTGTCCTCGTACCCGTAAGAAGGGTAGGGGACAGAGGCGGGCGTCGGCTGCTAGATTGCAGTCAGTGACACCAAAATGGCGGCGGAAGCGTGGGAGCGGCGGCAAACTGTCACCCCACGACCAGGATTCCTCGCTCACTCGCGAGCGTGGCTCCTTCCCTCACACTGCTCTGATACCAGTGGGAAGTGGAGATTAGTGTGTGTGAGGGAGAGTGAGACACAGACGCATGGAGCTCCAAGGGAGGCAAGACGCCATGGGTCAGGTTTTAGATCAAGAGAAGAAGAGCAAGCAACAAGTCACGTGCTACCGAGGGGTTAGGTACAACGAGTAGCGGGCAGCGGGGTGACGAGCAGGTGGACGGTGAGTCTAGCCTCGCTCGCACCCACGTGAAGTGAGATCTGAACCCGGATCTCAACCACTCAATAACCTGCACGACTGCAACCTGTCAAAACCGGACAACAAACCCGGATATGCACCCCAGTCACACTAGGAATCCTAGTGTCAACGATAAATCAGGTTATGGAGGCACGTGCTAGAGGTCAATCTGACGCAAGCCTTGTGAGTATGTCTCTGGATGGTCGGCATGTGCATAATCACGAGCCGGCACCACACGAGCGGTGACTTCAGCGCCGGTGTCACTCCAGCATCAATCACCTGCGTCAGTGCGGTGAGTGTGCAGCGAGGCCAGAGGTCACAACAGATCTGTGGAGAACATACCAACAATCTTTGCAATTGTCAGATTCATTGCAAAGCAAGAGTCTTGGCCAATCATTTTGCAATTAGCAGATATCACCAAGGCCATAATTTACATACATGTTCAAGTTATGTACATGGTGGATGGGCCTGCTGGAACCCATAAGCTCGTGCATGCTCGTGCATGACATGACTTCAGGGAGACAGGGAAGTACTGACAGTGCCGACTTGGCTAATCATAGATGTAGAAAGTTCAAGAACAAGTCAATTCAAAAGTGTATTGTGAAGTGGACTTTGATAGGTGATCTTTCAGCTGGCCCATGAAGACCTGTTACACCCATCGTCAACAACCAATCGCCCCAAATTCATACACTTCAACAATTTTGTTTGCACATGGCAAGCATACATTAGAACCTACAAAGTATCTTCCTTCTCTAGTAAATTGAGCAACTAGGAACCTCCCTTCAGCGGAACGTAGAATGTTGTGAAATTTTCAGAGATATGCACTTGTCAACGTGACTGAAACAAAGTTATGCAAACCATCTAGTTTGTGTAGATTCGTCTTTCAGTCACCTTTGCATAAGGACAGGCTTGGCATCGGAACCATTGTGAAGCTTCCTCTAACATGTGAAAAAAATGAACCCAAATCAAACAAATGTGGGAAATTGTACACAAACACGTACAAAGAAAGTTCTATGAATCAGCATCTTTTTATTTATGGTAGTTCGAAGAAGTTTCTCACAGTTTTCCAGATTTTAGAATTGTACTGATTAAAGGATTCATCTGACGATGAAATACAACAGCGTTGTACTGGCGACATAAGTTTGAGCTCACTAAGGCTATGTGGTTTTCCTCATGCTTTTCAGTTGGACCACACCTTTCCTGCCTCCTTGACAGACGGAAATGGAACGTTGTCAACAAATGACCTCGGCAAAGACTTTCCGTAGGCATTCCCGAAAACATATTCTTTGGCATGGCGCAAATTTAGCTTGGATGACAGTGTCTGTATTGGCGACTAAGGAACAGCAAACAGGATCCGCACTACGAGACTAATTGGAAGTTGGAAGGTGCATCGAGACCTAACCAGGTATGTCGGACGTTGAGTACGGTAGACTGCCGGGATTGTAGAGTCCCGGATGAATAGTGGTGTACAGTAAAAATGTAGACAATAATTTCAAGTGAGTGTCCGAAAGGGATGGTCTTGTGTTCAAACGCATTGGAAAACAGTATTTTTATTAATAGAGCCAATCCTGATCGTGAACGATGTATAAACCGCTGCAGAACCAAATGTACTCTCGAGAACGGAAAACTCCTGAAACCTGCAAAATTACTGAAAGTCAAAAAGGAAAACGTTTTCAGTCACAAAAAAAAGGCTCCACGACCGTCGTGGAGGCTAGTCAGGTCGTCTTCTCGCAGAAGTTTGCCCTAGCAACTACTAGACAAGTTTATGGACAAACTGGGGGTTTGAAAGAAAGGTATTGTTCTAGAGACACCGAACTTTGGATCACAGATAGCGCATGCCTGAGGGTGTGGCGAACTCACTTCATGACTTATCTGCTAGCAAGGCACTGAATCTGTCTCGCCGCAGAAACTCAAGCACCCAAGCTTGCAGGATCGCGAATCGGAAGCTCGGTCTGCGGGCCAAATGCACTAAAGAAACAGGGGATCTTCAATCGTTACATTTTTTTGTGCTAAATAACCGGACATCTTTTCTGAGCCAATAAAAACTCCATCTTGCCGACCAAAGAGTTATGAAACAGTGACATGTTTGGGGAGCTCCAGAAAATGTTTTCTGAAATTTCACAGACAGCTGACGCAAATAAATGTTCTGGGATGGTTTTCAACAAAACTAGCACTGTTCAATCAGGATGACGTACTCTTGTAAGCGAGAGCATAGTGAGAGTGGCCAGTCTCGCACCGCAAAGTTCGGGATTGCAAACTACAAACAGGCAATTTTGGGATCCCGCTTGCCGTTCCGCTCTTCCTGGGTTCTCGAACAGCATATCTGTAGATGAAAATGATACAAATGCAGGATGCATGAGAGAAAAACTGCCGCTTTCCATAAGGTGCATTCAAGAACTGTGCATTTTCAGGCGGGTGAACCGTTGACCATAACCTCTGAATTCAAGGTGGACAAGGTCGCCATCGTTTCTTTGTCAAAGTCTCTCTGGATGATATTCAGAGAGAGAAACTGTCAAGTTGACAGGAATGTCAGCGTCAAACTGTTCAATCGGACAATTGAGGGCTGGGAACATGTGGGGGCTACACAAAAAGATGCTTCTGTGCAAACATCTATGAGTAAGAGAATATGAATGATCACACTGGGGTTTTCTTTGTCCACTTTATCTGATATGCCAATGCAGAAATGTATCCAGAGCTTCCAAAGTTTTCTGTCATGTATACGCCGTTGGATCCTCTCATGCAATAATGTACATTTTGTTTCAGGTGTTATTGACAGTCGAATGACATATGAAGGAAACATTCATGGCATAGGATGAGTTCAAACACACAAAGTATAGTGGGAAACAAAGTTCATTCTTGAAACGTACAAGACACAACGTGCAGGTCTACAGGTTTTACTTCTCACTCCGTTTCTCCGCTGCTCCTCTATTCGTCACCTGTTTTCCTAGGGACATGTACTGTTGTACATATAAAAATTCAAAGGACTATACATGTTCACATCAAATTGTGGAAAGCATGCTGGTTTGCACGCCTTACTTGAAAGCATTTCAAAGCAACTTTCCACACGGGATTCAACATCATTGAGTGTAACAGATTGCAGACGGGTGTGTGAGCACGAGGTCATCCAATTTTCTACCATAGATGCATCCAAATCAATTTCTTGACAAGTCTATCACTCACGCACTGGCAAATACACAATTGTAAAGATTTTTTTCTACCCTCATACATTGAGACATACACTATCACATGCACTTTGCCAGTATTGCTATGTTGCAATAGGAGGAGGAGGGGATGGAGGGGTCTCTCTAACCCTTGTGGGATAGGGTGCATCGGACGAATGTATGAGCAAGAGTACAGAAGGCCATACGGGAACCCAGTGGAAAATCTGCACTTGTGAAGCGTGAATGCTCAGTTTTGCAAAAAAATCATTCATCTCTCTCATTTGTTGCTTTTGAACTGGCTGATACACCTCTGCAATACCAGATGCTTTGGAATTATGCGGGAAGAGGGGATGAAGGGGGGTTATGCAAACTAAGCTGCCTTTTGGAAAATGTTTTGCTCTCAATCGTAAGATGTGACAATCCTCCATATCTCAAACTTTCCAAGCAAAAGCCGCCTATGAGATCTCAGTTGCATATGATGATGTTTTTATCATGAAACCTCAACTGCTCCAGATGTTTAATGGATGCCTTTGATTGGAAAAACAAAAAGGCTCAAAGCAATCAATTCGTGTCGCAATCGTGTGCAAAGCTTTATTCAGTTGTACACACATGGAGAGAAATGTGCCAAGGTAAACATCCTCAAACCATGTTATTCATCACTTGTGTACATTTTCTCTGTCCTTGTGCACTAACCCGGTGCACCTAGGTTTTTGGGGAGTGAAAGTAAGGACAAGAAACAAACCTTTCAGTCTGGCTGGTGGTACGTACCCTTCACCCTTACTGGTTATCTTTCTTGCATAAGCCAGTTGAAACTCCCCATATTCCTCCCTATCACTCCCCTCTCTCTCTCTCTCTCTCTCTCTCTCTTTCTCTCTCTCTCTCTCTCTCTCTCTCTCTCTCTCTCTCT